>JAJPUD010011179.1:0-12342 GCA_023553655.1 Myrmecobius fasciatus | reverse complement strand
AACTGAGGCAAAAAGAAGTTAAGTTACTGGCCTAGGATCACACAGCTATTATGTGTTGGAGGTTGAATTTGAATTCAGGTATTTCCTGACTTCAGGTCCAGGGTGCTCTCCACTATTCCATTCAACTATTTATTTATACATATAGTCTTATCTTCTTATATTGAGCTTCTAGTGCCAGCATGCCCTTAGCACACAGTGCCAGGCACAGTGAAGTCTTGCCTTGTAGAAGTTTATTCAGTCTTGTTGGGGAAACACAATCCTGATTCCTTGCTTGGCATAGGGACAGGAGTTTGAATCACACCCTCCTTCCAGAGAACAAGATCCCGTGGGAGCCCCTTCCATCTGCAGGTGTTCAATGTGGGTGCAGCTGCAGCCTCCTGGGAAAATCTAAGTGTGAACAAAGGCTCCAAGTGCCACAGCAGGCTGGCTTTGTCTCCCTAGACCTTTGGGGCCCAATTTCTTGGTGGCTCAGATTGCTCTTGGTCCTGACAACCTAGCTGACCCCTCCTCTGCAATCATGAGGGTGCAGGGTTGTTTTTTTCTCCATTTCATACAAAACAATGTCACTTAGTAAATCCACACTTAGTTAGATCTTGATCTAGGGACTTCTGCCAATCAGGAGGCATGGATATCACACTTTTTCTCCTAATGAACCTTTGTAGTTTTTGGAATAGAAACCCCCAGTTTCTCATGGGGACTAAGATATCTTACAACATAGAGAGGGACCAGCTCAAAGCCTCTGGTCAAAGGTCAACAAACTCTACAAGCATATGTTAATTAAATGTTATTTGCAAACTGAGGGGCAGAGCAGAGTAATGATGGGGATTTAACCTCTGAAGACATCAAGATATGGATTCAAGTGTCTCTGATACAAACATGGGGTGTCAGACAAATCTTTGAACTTTTAAGTGCCCCAGGCCATTCTCAAAGAGTATAAAACTGTAGAATAGTTCACATCTGCATTAGTCTGAGGAGTTCTCTCACCTGCCGCTCCCTGAATCAGGAAAATTATAGGTCCAAGTCACCCCCCAAAAAAAATCTGTTTGACATATTGTGCCTGGAATCCTCTCTTTTTTGTGGAAGGGTTTTCCTTCCACTCCTGAGAGAATACAGCTACCAGCCTGCCTGGATTCCTGGCATTTGGGAAGAAAAAAAGCCTAGAGTCCTTCTGCTCCTTATCTTTCCCAGCCCCACCACATTCTCCCCATCCTTTCCCCCTCCCCCTCTGCTTTCCTTTCTCCTTCTCCTCTAATTCCCCTGCAGTAGCCCCTTCCCCTCCTTTCCCCTGCTCACTCCTGGGCCCCTTTGGGCTCTACTCCCAGGACCTAACTCTGGCCGCCTCCTCCCTCTGGAGTTGTGGTGGACATCCAGCCCAAGAGAGGACCCTTGTATGGCCAGAATGGAGGATGGTTGTCCTTTCCTTAGTTGGGTACCCCATTCCTGGTCAGGAGTTTAGAAAGGAGAGAAGAAACAGTTTCCCAGGCCAGCCTTGGGCCAGGCTGTTCCCAGACACACATACCTATGCATTCCAGCCCCACAGTGCAAGCTCCCTCTCTTCAGATCTGCCACAAAACATAGCCATGCAGAGGCTGCAGTATTTGTTCTGTAGAATGCGTGAAATTCTCTAATTCACAGGATAGAAATGTGTTTGCCTTTCCCAGGAATTTGTAGTATTCTGATACATTTCACAAAATGGACTATTGAAATGAGGGTTTTTGTAGGCTCAACAAATTCATGAGATAGCCCTGGGAAAGGCTTTGCTCTTATCAGTGAGCCATTGCCAAATTCATTGTACAAAATTGCCTAATCTTGAGGGCTTGCCACAAGCCACAAGTCCTAAACCTACAGCAAATAAATGAAAAATAAATGAATAAATAAATATATATACATGTGCATGAGTGTGTATTTATATATGTTCAGCTGTGCAAAACACATCTCAAAAGGGTGTATGGTATCTTGGAAAGAGCCCTGAACTTAAAAACAAATAGTTACTAATAGCTAAATAGTGTTTACCATGTGCCAGGCACTGTGCTAAGCACTTTATAATTATTATCTCATTTGTTCCTCACAACAACTGGGATAGGGAAGTGCTATTATTCTTATTCTTATTTTACAGATGGGGAAACTGAGACAAAAGCTTCATTTTATTTTCTTAAGTGATTTGCACAAGGTTACACAGCTGGTAAATAGCAATTTTGAATTCAGGTCTTCCTACCCAAGGAACCACCTTACTGCCAATTATAAAATCTGAGACTTAGAGACAATGAATTTAGATGTCATCCAATATAATTCTTTTATTTTACAGATGTCAGAACTGAGCCCCAGAAAGGTGATTTGCCAAGGTCAAATAAATCACCTTTATGAGGGGGCACATTGCTGCTTCCCTCAGAGATTAGGCACCCTAACATCCTGGAAACCTGGCTAGACCTACCTTAAGTTAAAATAGGTTGTGAAAAGCCTTGAATGCTAAGTAATAGACTTTAATTTGATTTTAGGAATAATAGGGAGCCACCGGAGTTCCCTGAGGAGGAGGATGCACTTTAGACAAATCACCATGGTGGTCCAGTGGAGGATGGATTGGTGTGAGGAGAAATAGACACTTGAGGTAAGAGATCAAGCAGAAGGCTGTTTCTGTTATCCAGGTGTGAGGTGACAGGGGTCTGCACTGGGATGCTGGCAGTGTCAGAGAAGAAAAGCAGCATAAACAGATGGTGCAAAGGTAAAATCAGTGGGAATTTGCAGCAGACTGGCTATGGTGTGTGTGTGGGGGGTGGTGGTATTTTTCAGAGTGTCTAATGACCAGTAGGTAAAAGACAAGGTCTAGAGAGACCAGTTGGGTCCCCAGCAAGGGGGATCATCTGTAGTACATTTTATAGATTAAGAAGCTGGAGATCAGAGAGGGGAAGTTGCTTGGCTGAGGTTACCCAGTTAGCATGAATAACAGAGCTGTGACTAAAATCAAGTCTCCTGGCTCTGAGTTCAGAGAGTTTTCCACTAAATCAGGTAGCCCCGATGGAGCAGTGTTTCTGACCAAACTTCGCAACCCAAACTGTCAAAATGGGCCAGGGCAAGCCGTAACAAGGAAGAAAAATATGGCAGTTAGGGGGTTGGAGTGCAGAAGGGTGGGGAAGGGAAGGAAAGAAACCCTAGAGCACTTTTCCAAAAGTCAAATGAGAAATGACTTTTGGCTTCTCTGCTGCTTCAGATAATCTGTGTCACCTCCATGAGTGTAAGTACCCAGAAACTGGGGAAGCTGAACTGTCTCTAGGGCCTCTCTTTCTGCTGGGTAGTAACTTGGTTGGTACTTTGGCTGCAGAAAACCCTAACCCTAAACTCTGCCTTCCCCTTCCCCCTTCTCAACTCTACTCACCACCCATTCTGGCTCTGCCAGTCTTGCTGGCTCTGAGAGCTTAGGTAAATCACTTAATTGCCTTTTATTTCAATTTTTCATTTGTAAAAGGGGATGATCCTTGTACTATTTACATCTCAGGACTTTGATGATTATAGAAAGGGAACATGTATGATGACAGAAAAGTTCCTAGAGCTATGTCAGAAATCTACTCTTAGCTTTGCCTTTCCTAATTCTAGTATCTTGGGTAATCTACTGACCTGTAAATCTTAGTTTCCTTATCTTAGTCTACAGGCTTGAGATTGGGCTGGGTGCTGGGGAATTCAAAAAGAAGCCAAATAACAAAAACAACAACCAAGACTCCCTGCTTTTAAGGAGTGTCCATTCCAATGGAGAATAGATATATGTTAGTGCCTAGATGCATATTTTGTGTGTATGTCTGTGTGTGTCTGTGTGTACAATTAGGAAGTAATTTAAAAGGGGAAGACATTAGCAGCTATGGGACCAGAAAAGACCTCCTTCAGGGGTTGCTCATCATTTGGGGAAATGGAAACTGACTAGATGCCTATTAGTTGGGGAAGGGTTGAATTAAGTTATAGTATATGGATATGATGGAATACTATTGTACTATAAGAAATAGTGAGCAAGCAGATCTCAGAAAAATCTGGAAAAGCATGATGATAAGTGAAGTGAGCAGAACCAGGAAAAATGTACACAGAAACAAGATTGTGTGATAATCAACTGTGATGGACTTGGCTTTTTTCAACAATGAGGTGATTCAAGGGAAATTTCAATAAACTTGTGATGGAGAGTGCTATTTATATCCAGAGAGAGAACTATAGAAACTGGATGTGGATCAAAGCATAGTATTTTCATCTTTTTGTTGTTGTTGCTTATTTGCTTGGGTTTTTTTCCTTTTCTTGTGTTTTTTCCCTTTTTGATCTGATTTTTTGGTGCAGCATTGACAAATATGGAAATATGTTTAGAACTGCACATGTTTAACCTATATCCAATTGCTTGGTGACTGGGGAAGGAGAGGGAGGAGAGGAGAAAAAATTGGAACACAAGGTTTTGCAAAAGTGAATATTGAAAACTATCTTTGCTTGTATTTGGAAAAATAAAATACTATTAAAATTTGAAAAAAGAACTAATGCAATCTGGAAAAAAAAAGTTACATGCTGAATTTACAATATACTTTAAAAAGAAAAAAATAATAGTGATCAGGTAGACCTCAGAAAAATCCAGATGTTGAGTGAATTGAGCAGAACAAGGAAAACATTGTACACAGTAACATCAACATTGTGCAGTGATCAACTATGATAGACTTAGCTCTTCTCAGCTATATAATGACCCAAGACAATTCCAAAAGACTCATGATGGAAGATGCTATCCATATCCCAAGAATGAACTGTGGAGTCTGAATGAAGATTGAAGCATACTATTCCCACTTTTTTTTTGTTTTTGTTTTTTTCTTTCTTGTGGTTTTCCCCTTTTATTCTGATTCTTCTTTCACACATGACTATTGTGGAAATATATTTAATATGATTGTACATATATAACCTATATTGTATTGTATACTACCTTGGGGAAGGGAAGGAAAAAGAGGAAGAAAAAATTTGGAACTCAAAAATCTTACAAAAGAGAATGTTGCAAACTAAAATAAATAAATAAATGAGAGAGCAGAGAGAAAAGGCCTCCTTCAGAAGGTAGGATTTGAGCTGAGTCCTGAAGGAAGATGAGATGGAGAATAAGGGGCAGATACTGGGGTACCAGGAACAGCCAGTGAAAAAAAAATAGCAATGAAAGCTGGAATGTCTTTTTTGAGGAAATGCAAGTAGGACAGTTACTAGATACTGTGAAGGGAGTGAGGTAAGAGAAGATTGGAAAGGTTATGAAGTTAGATACCCAAGAGAGGGGTTTAAATTTGATCCTGAAGGCAACAGGGAACCAGTGGAACTTTTGGAGCAGAAGTATAAGGTGATCTAGCCCATACCTTAAAGCAATCACAGTAACAATTGAGAATGGATGACAGTCGGGAGAGACTGGAGACCAGGAACCTAGTTTGAAGGTGAATTTAGTAGTTTAATCAAGAGGTAATTCAAATCTAAAGGAAGGCAGAAGACAATATGAAGAGAGAAAAGGGCTCATATGGTGAAGATAGAAATAACATTTGGCAACAGATTGGCTTTGTGGAGTGAGAACCAGGAGTCAAGGATGATACCAATGTTGTAAGTATTCACTTTGAGATATCTGGGAGGCACTTGAAGATGGGTGATTATAGCTCAGCAGAGATTAGGGATAGATATCTAAATCTGGGAATTATCTACAGTAATTGAACTCCAGGCAGTGGATGAGGTCAACAAACAAGATAGTACCTAATGAAAAACAAAGGGGGCCCAAGAAGGAAGAAAATAAGCATTTATTAAGTGCTTAGTCTAAGTCAGTAATTGTGCTAAGCACTTTACAATTATTATCTCATTTGATCCTCATAACAATCCTGGGAGGTAGCTGCTATTATTATTCTCATTTTACAATTGAGGAAACTTAGGCAAACAGAGTTTAAGTGGTTTTGTTTGCCCAGAGTCACACAATAAGTGTCTGACTTTAAATTTGAACTCTGGTCTTCTGGACAACAGATCCAGCATTATATCCACTAGGCTAGCCAACTTCTTCAGGAGGTAATAGCTGTCAAAAGACAAAGTTTATGCTTAGTAAACATATTGTGTGCTACATGTGTGTGGTTAATATATCCTTGGGTTTCTTGGATATCCATAGGATAGTAGATTAAATGTTAGACCTGGATTAAGACAGACCTGAATTCATGTGCCCAAAGGGCTATCAAACTGTGCATCCCCTTAGACCCAGCAGTGTCTCTACTGGGCCTATATCCCAAAGAGATCTTGAAGGAAGGAAAGGGACCCACATGTGCAAGAATGTTTGTGGCAGCCCTTTTTGTAGTAGCTAGAAACTGGAAACTGAATGGATGCCCATCAATTGGAGAGTGGCTGAATAAATTATGGTATATGAATGTTATGGAACATTATTGTTCTGTAAGAAACAACCAGCAGGACGATTTCAGAGAGGCCTGAAGAGACTTAATGAACTGATGCTAAATGAAGTGAGTAGAACCAAGAGAACATCACACACAGCAACAACAAAATTATGTGATGGTCAATTCTAATGGATGTGACTCTTTTCAACAATGAGATGATTCATTTCCAATTGTTCGCTGAAGAAACCCACATATACCCAGAGAGAGGGATGTGAAATGTGGACCACAACATAACATTCTCATACTCCTTGATTGATGTTTGCTTACATTGTGTTTCCTTTATCTGACATGTCTTTTGTGTAGATACAATTTTTCTTGCACAACAATGATAAGTTTGGAAATATGTATACATATATTCGACTTGTCAAGTACTTTAACATAATTAACATGTAGTGGATATCCTGCCATCTAGGGGAGGGGTGGGGAGTTGGGGGGAAAATTTGTAACAGAAAGCTATGTAAGGGTTAATGTTGAAGAATTACCCATACATATGTTTTGCAAATAAAATAAAATTAAAAACAAACAAACAACAACAACAACAAAAAAAAAAAAAACCCAAGAAAACAATGAGGTGATTCAGGCCAATTCCCATAGATTTGTGATGGAGAGAGCCATCTGCATCCAGAAAGAGAACTATGGGGACTGAATGTGGATCACAACTTAGTATTTTCACTCTTTTTTGTTTGCTTGCTTTTTGTTTTCTTTCTCATATTTTTTTCCTTTGATCTGATTTTTCTTGTGCAGCATAATATAATTGCTTTATGTATGTTTGCATATTGTGTAAGCTCCTTGAGGCTGAGGGTTGTCTTTTCTTATTTCCCCCTCTCTCTCCCCTGCATCCTCAATGTTTAATACAGTGTCTGGTAGGATACTCTATAAATATTTATTGATTGATCTTTAAAATGGACATAATACCTATCATGTCTCACAAGGTTTTTTCAAGGCTCAAATGAGATCACATCTGTAAAGTTTTATACAAATGTATATTCCAGTAATGGGAAACTTGCTATATCAAAATCTATTTTTCCAAAAAAGAAACTTGAAGGCATGATCCCCTCCTGAATACTACTGTCATCATTATCACTATCCACAACAAGCTCTTCTGTGGCTTATACCCCCACCATATTAGAAAATAAGAAAGGCTATAAGAAAATAAAAGGCCTTCCCTAGGAATAGATTTGGTACTTAGGGTTTTTCTGAAGGGAACCTCCAAAATCCCATAAGAGAAGTTTTAGGGCAGTTTTTACCAGCTCTGTTTTCTATTTTGTTCATTCTCATTAAAATGGAGTTCTACATACAAGATATTGAATGCTGGGGGATTGAGGCAAAGGTTCTCTCTGGGTTTCTCTGGGATATTACACACAGATTTCTGCAAGGAGTACTTTATTGAGGAGGATGGGCATCCTACTCCAGGAGAAACTTGTAAATTTTTGGCTGTTCTTTGGCTTTTTTCAGTGCCCTGGAGACACTCCTAAGCTAGGTATGAACCCAGTTCCAGCTGGGCAGAAAATGGAACTCTTCACATCATAAATTCCTATAATAATGTTGTCTTAAAAGAGTTTATTAAGCCTTCATAGCAGTTGTTTCCTTCTGCCAAATGGATCAGAGAAGAAGGCAAAGAGAATGACCACCAATAATAACTGACATTTATTTAATGCTTTAAAGTTTGAACAGAAATTTACAGGCCTGGTCTCATTTGGTAGGGGGTACTATGATGAGACACTAAGACTCAGTAAGACTGTGACTTGCCCTTGATCAGAGAACTAATAAGTATTAGAGGCAAGATTTGAAGTCTTTCAGCCTTCAAATCCAGCATTCTCTCCATTATACTACAAAGCCCCATAGGATAGACCACACATTCTGACATGTATGTTGTTAAGTGTGTACTTGGTCATGTTGACTTTTTCAAAAGTTTGTGGGCCCTTGGCAGGGGTGTTAGTCAAAACTTTTAATCACTGCATATGAAAAATGAAACTATATGGATGATCCTCAATTGTTTTTAATGATCACAAAATAAGAAGTTGGGACCAAATGGCTTTAAAATTCCTTTTTATCTCTAAAAATCTCCAATCCCATGACTAAGCAGTCCTTAAGCAACCTACCAGCTGTAGCCACTGGTGGGGTTTCTCAGAGCAGGAAGAAGGTTCAGATTTCAGGTAGGATTTTATTCTAATGGACATTTTACACAAGAAAAAAGGAGAGTTGAAATGACTTGTTTATAGCTCCAGTGTCAGTGAGTCAGGACTAATTCATACTCTGGAGTTTCCAGGCCGTTAACTTCTCCGACTAGAGCTATGAGTCATGGTCAGTTCATTGCTTAGGTGGGGGCCGCTTGTTGCCTTGCCCATCCTGAACATGGATCATTACCCTCTCACACATAGAAGCAGCACACACACACACACACACACACACACACACACACAATCTTGTGTTTGAGAGGAGGTGCATGTTTATCCACCTCAGAGCGGTGGGATGAGTAGACTTCTGGCCTTGGGATAGTAGCACTAATTAGCACTATCAGCTATTCCATGTTTAAAAAAAAAAAAAAAAAAACATACAACCAAATTGAAAAACATTCATTCCTGTATACAGACACACATACCTCCAATCATATGACTAGAGTTCTCGTTTATTATCATAAACAAGTTTCTTTGGGGAGGAAAAATGATCTCCCTATGCTTCTAGCCTTCTGCCTCCACTTACCTTAAAAACACTGTTGGGTTCAGGTTTACAAAGTTACTGGGTGCCCAAGATTCTTTTACTAGTTCTCTCTCTGGTAGAGATAGAGAATGATTAGGAAAGGAAGTTTTATTTTCAAGACATTGATAAATAGATCATGGATTTAGAACTGGGAAGATCTTAGAGGACATTTAATACATCTACCTCATGCTCTGAGAAATTGATTGACATAAATAAATAGAGATAGTAAGGGGGTTTTGAACTCAAGTCTTCTACCCTCAAATTCAGCATTCTTTCCACTGCCCCTTTAATAATAATGTCTTATAAAAATAATTATTTGGGCAGAAAGCAGTCAAAATCCATTCTTTAGAAAAAAATGATTTTGTTCAATTACTTATTGTTATCAAACCCATGAAAAATTGGAACAGCAAATTGTACATAATAGATTTGTACTTTCATGTCCACAGCAAAAGGAAAAGAAAATAGAAATTTACCTGATAATTTTGTTGGATTTAAGAGAAATAGCAAATTGTACATAGTAGATGTGCTATTTCAAATGTAATCTTTTAAAAAATTATTATTATACTATGTTATAGAGATACTTGTTTTATTCCATAAATTTAAAATAAAATAAGTCCATAATATAATCACTGTGACATAGTGAAAAGAAAATTGTAGTGGGAAGGAAGAAACTTGGCTTTCATTTTCCTTCTCCCACTAACTTTCTATGTGATGCTTTAAAGCAAATCCTTTTCCTTCTGTGAGCCTCGGTTTCCTCATTTGTAGGAGGGTTGACTAGTTAAAAAGAGTTGGTCCTTATTAAGTGGCACCCACAAACATGAACACGTGCCAACATAATTACCCCATATAAGTGTTAGGTTTGTCAGCTGTCAAGAGCTGACCTTGACAGGTTGGGTCAGCTTGGGCAATGTAACTTAGGTGATGTTGAGTGAGCCTGGGTCTGTGTCCAGAGAACTTAGGTGAGGCTGTCTTCAGGACTGAGTTATATAAGAAGGGCCTAATGTTTGTAGGGCGCAGCGAGCTGGTGTTTGGCCAGGTGCCTAGAGAACAGAAGGAGAACTGTTGGAGGGGAGGGAGCCAGTGTTGTTGGGGTGCCAGAGATTGATTTTCCCTTTAAAGGGACAGTAGTTTTAGTTTCACATTCCAAAGGGAAGCTCCCTGTTGGATATTTAATAAATAGCTCCCTATTCACAGCTTGTCCTAATGACTACATTGAGTTTTTCTTATTTACAGCATAATATTTAGCCCTTTCAATCCTCAAATATTCAAATGGATCTATAATCTCATCTATTTGGAAGTTCACCTTCAACAATGTATTTATTGACCTCTCCCATCTCTGCCTGACCATCCTGGATGACTCTCGTTTACATCTTCCTAGTTCACTATGGGAAATTTTGCTTTCTCCTGACATTGTGAGGACACCAATATTCGCCTTTGACATATGACCGTCAGTCCATCTTCTCTTCCAAGCATATATGTCTTTGATGACATTTTCAAAGTTCCTTGTGGATTGCATGTCTCTTCATTGTCCTCTGTATGATATTAATTTTTAATTTTTTAATAGTTTTTTTTCTAAATGCATGTAAAGATAGTCTTCAACATTCATTTTTGTAAGACTTTGTGTTCTAAATTTTTTTCTCTCCCTCCCTTATCTCCCCCCTCCAAGACAGTAAACAATCTGATATAGGTTAAATATGTGCAATACTTTTAAATATATTTCTATATTTATCACATTGTACAAAGAAAATCGTATAAAAAGGGAAAAAACAATGAAAAAGAAAACAAAGAAATAAACAAAAAAGGTGAAAATACTATGCTTCAATCCACATTTAGTCTCCATAGTTCTCTTTCTGGATGCATCTGACATTTTCCATCCCAAATCTATTAAAATTACTTTGAATCACTGCATTGTTGAGAAGAACCAAGTCTATCACAGTTGATACACTAATTTTTAATTTTTTAAAGATCGTTGCATTCTGTGCCTTACTTATAGCAACATGAATAGAATGTTAGTATTAAAAATACTGGTCATTGTTTTCATTGGAAGGTTGGAATAATTAAAGGAGTTTCACAAGTTCCTGGAGGCAATCCAGCTTTCTCCTCAATGCTGACCTAAACTCTTTGCCCCTCTGTATTATCTTTCCTAGACATACATTGATGAACAAGCTCTTCAGATTGTCCATTCAAATGCAGGTGCTAATCTGAACAGTAGGCATTTTTTCATCCACTTAGTCTTTCCTGTGTGATTGTCAGGCCAAGCTCTTTGAGTAGTTTTAGCTCTCTGGAAGAGGCTCTATAAAGTTTTGTCATTTGCTGTAGTCAACATGTCATCTGCAAACAGGAACTTCTGAAGGAGCTCACCATTTACAAAGAATTTCTCTTCAACTTGGACATCTCTATCACATTGGCAAAGGCAATGAATGCTTTTGACCAGCATATATCTGCTTGTTTTTTGCCTCACCTTAGATCTATGATAAGAAGGTCAGTGAATAAAGGCATTTCTTTTGTATATCATTGAGGGAATTTTGAATGACTTTGACATATAGTTAGGAAACATCTTGTTGGAAAAGGGTCTTTAATTTGGCTTTTTTAATCTGCTAAATTTAAAAAAATTAGTTAACAAACAATAGGCACAGTAGAATTTATATTCTCTATATCTTTCAGTCAATTGTGAAATGTTAAGAATGTTGTCTGTTGTTGAAACAAAAAAATCTACTTGTTCTCTGTTGTTCAATTGTGTTTTACTCTTTGTAACCCCATTTAGGGTTTTCTTGGCAAAGATGTTAGAATGATTTGCTATTTCCCCTTCAACTCATTTTACAGGTGAGGAACTGAGGCAAACAGGATTAAGTGACTTGCCAAGGATTACATAGTTAGTAGGTATTCACATTTGAACTCAAATCTTCCTGATTGTAGGACCTGCTCTCAATCTACTGTACTGTCTACCTGCTTGTTTGTTCTCTGCTAATAATTTTTTTTAAATATATAAATTGACTTTGTTTATTATTCTTATTAGAAAAACACAGCCCAGTCTTGACCACTGAATATTCCTTCAAGGCATTTGAGTTGCTGTTTATTTTTTTTTTAATTTTTATTTATTTATTTATTTATTTTTATTTATTTTTTTGGGGGGGGGTTTGCAGGATTATTTATCTTTATTTTTTTAAGCTTTTTATTTGTATAACATATGTATGGGTAGTTCCCCAACCTTGATCTTTACAAAGCTTTCCAATACAAATTC
>JAJPUD010011178.1:42481-56123 GCA_023553655.1 Myrmecobius fasciatus | reverse complement strand
TTTTTTTTTTTTTTGGTCTTTGACTACCCTGTGAGGAATATACCACAGGTATTCTCTTCATCATACAATGAGAAAACTGGGACAGAGAATTAGCCATGGTCCCACAGTGAGTGAGTTCTAAAAATAGGATTTGAACTCAGGGCTCACCCACTTCCAAATCCAGTACACTTTTCACTCTCTCAAGCTGCTTCTCTAAAGGCAGAAACAAATATAATAAAGGATCTTAAACTTTAAATATTTGAACTGAAAGAGACTGAGAAGATCACCTACTCAATTCTATAATTTATAGCATCTCCAAAAAGGAGAAAGTAATTTGCCTAAAGTGACACAGATAGTTGGAAGGAAAGCCAGAACCTTCTCAGAGTCATATAGGAGAAAGAGCTTGGGGGTTGTAGCTAGGGAAACAAGGGAAGCACTTATATGCACAGAAGAGTAAAAAAAGTACAGAAAGAGGCATAAATGGAGTGATTTTGTTACTACCTTGTTAAGTTTAATATACGCATTTTGGAAACAAAATACATTGTAACAAGTGCATGGTTTCATACACAAATCTCTTTTTATGCTTTCTATAGTGAAATATTTGGGTTAATTGGTGCTTGTTACATTCCTACAAAAAAGTTAGGTGTCCCTGTGGGTAGCACACTGCACTAAAATCAGGAAAACTTGAGTTCCAGTTTTTATCTCAGTTAATAGCTTTGTGACTCTAGGCAAGTCACTTAATGCTGTTTACCTCAGTTTCTTCATCTATAAAATGAGCTGGAGAAGGTAATGGCAATCTACTCCAGTATCTTTGCCCCCAAAAAATACAAAAACTAAAACAAAAAAAAGAACACAAAAGAACACAAAACCAAATGGGATCATGAAGAGCTAAACATGACTAAACTCAGCAATAACAAAAAATAAATAATAAAAAATAAAAATAAAAGGACATTGGACTTTGGGTTAAAAAACATGGTTTCAAGTCCAGCTTTGTTGATTATAGTTCTGGGACTTTGGTAAAGTGAGTTCACATCTTTTTCTCCTTTTTAAAAATTCATCTAGAGTTCTAAGAGCCCTTCCAATCCTGAGATTCTTTGTTCCAAGGTCTCTTCCCAACCCTAACATTCTGTGATTCTCTAATTATTTCTTTATAAACATTTATTAAGCACCTACTCTATGCAGAGGCTTAAGCTTGAGCTTTGGGAGGTGCCAAATTTAGATAATTCCTGTCCTCATGGAATCTACAGTTTAGTAGTATCATAAGAAAGAAACAGAAATATCTAAAATGTACAATATTATGTGATCAAATTAAGAATTATATTAGAAAGATTATTATTGATGTCCTGATTTGTTCATTCACCTTGCTCCCTTATTAATATATATTCATTATTTCTTCCATATCTTTATTTTCTTCTCCCAGCAATCTTTTGCACTTCTGCAGAGGCTTTTTCATCTTCCTTCATTTACTCTTTACTCTTTAGAGTTTGTTTCCCCAAAATTTCTTCCCTTCTCATATGAGTCCTCATATTTCTATTTTCCCATTCCTCTTATACACCCCTGTTTTTCCCCCAAACCATGAAAGATTATACAGTGTGCTGCTAAATTACGGTTCCTGGGAAAGATGTGAACTATGGCTTCCTGGGCAGCCCCCACCTGCCACCACCCACCTGATGCACACACTCAATCTGAACAAGATACTTATGAAAATTCTCCCTCCTCTGGGGGAGGGAGATCATAATCATGATCATAAAAGCTCCATGGATTTATTAGACTGGCAGCATTCCATACACCAACCACTCCAGGGGAAGATTTATTGAAGAAGTAAGAAAAAAAAAGGAAGGGGAGAAAGGGAGTCCAAGACAAGGTAACATTTCCAGAAATCCAAATACATTTGCCTCATCTAAAGAAAAATGACTTTTCAAAGGAGCCAGGTGCCTGAGCTGATAATGACTTTTTTTGTTGTTTTCTTTCCAGGAGCCTTCTCAACTCATCTCTGCCACCTAGAGGCACAATGATTTGAGCACTAGTTCTAGAATCAGGAAGACCTGAGTTCAAATACCACCTTACACATTTAAGTACTAGCCCTGGGAGTGATCTTGGACTAGTAATTTAACCTCTGCTTGTCTTTATGTTCTCCACTACAAAAAAAGGGATAATGAAAAGCACCGATCTTCCAGGGTTGTTATGAAAATAAATGAGATAATATCTGTAAAAGTACATAGCACAGTGCCTGGCACACAGTAGCTGCTATATAAATGTTAGCTGTAACTCCATGTAGTTTTAATATTTTTATTCCATGTAGTCTTTCCTAAAGCACTCAAGTGGAAAGAGGTTTGATAAGGAGAGCTCACCAAATCCACTTAATGAGCTTAAAGAGAGGTAAGCCTTTCGTTTTTGCTGTTGTTGAGTTTTACAATTATGTCAGACTCTTCCTGATCTCATATAGGATTTTTTGGCAAAGATACTGGAGAGGTTTGCCATTTCCTCCTTCAACTCACTTTACAAATGAGGAAACTGAGGCAAACAGATTTAAGTTACTTGCTCAGGATCACACAGCTAGTAAGTGTCTGAGGCCACATTTGAACTCAAGTCTTCCTCACTCCAAGCCAGGTGTGACACCTACCTGCCCTTTATGTGAGACTTTTAAAAACATTTTTCTATAAAAGATGGATATGGGCATTGGTGGCTAGTGAAAAGGTGTTAGCTTCTAATTTGATCTCAGAGACTAAGGTTACCTCAAGATGACTTGACTGGCTTGAAATTATCTTTTGGCAGCTCTTAAGGGCTGGTTTCAGTGACTGGGGATCCCCCTCTATATCCTCAAGATGATTTGGTTGAGTAGAATTCATAAGAGAATAAGAGAACCTTACCATTGCATTGACTTTGAAAAGAAAGCTTACTTGTTACTATTTTTTTTTTGCTTTTTCCTTCCTTGAGAGACAAACCAGAGGGTAGGAAAGTAGACAAGGTTTTAGACCTACTAATGGTTGATTTGAGGAAGAAACATGGGAATTGCATATGTTTGTTCATAGTCCCTCAGAAAGTTCATGAGCAATGTACTTAACTCAATCTTTTATTTGAAGAAAGAAGAAAATTTCCTAGGCAGGATGATGCTGGAACTTGGACTTCTAAAATAAAGAGAATTTGGAGCAATGCATTCTTTAGAGGTTGAATTTAGAGTAATTCCAATTTAATAGTCAAATATCTTACTTTCTAGAGAGAAAAGGGGTGGGGGTTACTGAGCGGTATACCTCTTGAAGATAAAAGAAAATTGCCCACATTTCCCCAAAACCTGGAGAAACAACAAGAAACTTTTGGAGGGAGAGAAGACCCATATTCTGTTCTTATAAAAATATTATTCAGTTATCATAGTTTCAATTAGGAAAGGATTGGGGGATTTCTTGTTTCTTTGTTTTGTTTGGCAGCCCGAAAGTATGCTTGCTTTCCAGAAAAATTTAAAACATAGGATGTCAAGATGAATTTGAAAGAGACTATGTCATCAGAATGTCAATGTTCTACTCCTTTGGCATCCCCAAGTTAATTTTCCTTCTGAAGGGAGTTTATGAATAATTGTGAGAGATTTATTAATTTTTGTATGTATTTGTGAGTTCCTTTATGTGTTTTCTTGGAGATTTTTTGGCAAGGAATAAAAGCTGTCCTCTACCCAATGTGTACTTATTATTTTGAGAGCTTATATAGGAAGTAGGAATCTTGTAACATACGTTTTTGGAAATTTGGACATAAATATCCTTGTATATCAATATTAAGCAATTTCCCAAAGTAAATTTTAGGTGAAAATATGATCCAGAGAGCTTTTAAGGATATCCATAGGTCAGATCTTGTTTATGTGACCTTACAGCTTTGAAGGATGTGGGCTATCAATTACATCAGTATGTGGTATTCATGCTATCCCATAAACTACCATTTATTATCTGTTCCACTCATTTTGTCCTTAGACATAGATGAACATACCTCATTTTGCCCCCACAATGTAGTCTTGAAAATTGTTTTATCAATTTTTTTATTTTGTAAATCAAACTTTTCTATAGGAAGACAGTTATACTTAAGAGTTGGATTCCCAATCATAGACTTTATATCCAAAAAGATTTGGCCAGTAACCATATTTATTTATCTATAATAACTTAAAATAATGAAATCATACTTCTAGTCTTATATAAATTGGAATAAATTTACTGTATATAATTGATTATCACTAAACTTCTATTAGGTTTCAGTTTCCTCACCTCTAAAATGAAAAAAATTTAATTTAATTTAAATTAAAAATTAATTAAGTGATCTTCAAGTTCTAACATCATGCTCACTATGTTCCAACTCTAATATTATATTCTAAAATCCCATCCAATCCAAACATTCTGTGTTCTATCTTCTAAGGTCCCTTAAACTTTAGAACATTCTCTGTTTTGTGTTAGTGTTAAGTCACTCCTAAACAACCCTTAGACTCCTTTGTTTATTAATCATCAATTAGTATTTATTAATCCTCCATCTTATACAGACACTGTCCTAGTCAATGGGGAGACAAAGACAGAAATGCAATAGTCCTTTCTTCAAGGAGTTTACCATCTGTATGATCCAGGGCCCTTTTTTAGCTTTCACCTTAAATAAAGTAAAAGAACTAAACGAATTGGCTTTGGTCCTAAAAGCTGGCCCCAGAAAAGGAAGAGTCAAAGAGCCAAGAATTTCAGATGTCAAGAAAAACAAAAAGGACCATTTTTGAAAATGCATTAATTTCTAATCCCTCTAAATTATTGAGGGTCTACCAGAGGTTCTTGAGGCAATGTTTAGAACCAGGTTCATAACTAGAGTCCATAAACTTGTTTTTCAAAATATTTCAACATAATTAGTTTCTTTTGTAATCCTATGTGGGGTTTTTTTCCCATTAAAAATATTATTCTGAGAAGGGGTCCAGATGTCTCAACAGATTATCAAAGAGAGTCTCAAAGGGGAGAATGAGCCCATCTGACTGCAATACCTCCTGGGCTATAAAAAGAGCCAGCATGACTGATTGATCCACCCTAATGCTGGAGTTCTTTCAATGAATGCTGGAAGATTCCTCTTCTGGTATGCATTTGACTAGATGTCCTCTAAAATCCCTTCCAAATCTGAGATTATGTGATTCTGCAGCTAAAACCTCAGTTTTATTTCCTTCTGGCAAGGGTGGAACTGTGTCCAAGGGCACCTGGGGCTGATGAGCCCTGCTCTCAAACTGTACCCCCCCTTTTGTGAGGCTGCTGCTAACTCACCCCACACAACAAGGACTTCTACTTGCATTTCTTCAAAGTCATTAAGCACATGTTTACTTTTGCTAATTGATATAAATGACTTTCCTTTCTCAGTGACTCAGTGTTGAACACTTCCAAATTAATTGGATTTGAACAGGAAAATTAAGTATTTCAATTTACCATCTTTCAAGATGACAGAATGGAGAAAAAAAGAATCTACTTAAATTTTATAAGAGAATATTTGATCCAATGAAATGAAGTTGGGAAGGTCGATGAAAGCTATCAGGACTGAAGAAGGGACATAAAAATAATGGCTCACATCAATATAGCTAATAAGCAGCAGAGCCAGGTCTTTTGGCTCTGAGAGATTGAGAACTCTTATCACCACACCAGATTAGAGAGAATCCCCCAGCCATTCCCCCAGTAAGGGGACAAGAATGGAACTTGTTCTATTGGTTCTTTCTGAAACATGAATGTGGAAGAAGCATCCATCCTGGGCAGTGCTTTGTAACCTAGCTGTTAACACAATAAGGAAGGTAATCTTGTGATCTGTGATGGTGGAAGCACTCACTATAGTCTACAGACTTAAGCAATGTATCCCCTTGTTCATCAAAGTCCCTCTCATGGGATTAAATGCATTACAGAGGCCAGGACTGGAGCATGGGCCTGCTATAAGCCATTTTTTGGCTTTGGGGTTTGTTTGAAAGAAGAAGGCTTGAGTTAAAGTACAACATACCTTTGCCATAAAGACCATCTAAGGGTGACCTATGTTAAGGGTGCCTACAAACAGCACATAAAATCAGAGACAATGAGAATTTTCATCATTGCCATTGACATGTAGATGAGGCCCTAATCATTTATTTATCAGCTAATAAATCAATGCAAAGGGAGATATCTAAGGTTATAGCCCTACTAAGTCAGGAGGAGTCTAATATGTCAGCTCAGCCTAGGGGCAGTGATACTACTTGCCACCATGAAAAGTTAAAGCTGAGTCACACAAATAAATGATCAGGTCTCCAGAATTAATTAATATACATGCCTTTCTTTTCAGGATCAATGAACAAGTGCTAGCAAGGGCTTCTGTGGGGTACATGAGGTTCAGGTGGGGCTAGCACCTCTGGTGTGAGGGCTTGCCAAGCTCTTTTTAAGGCTGCTCAATATTTTGGATGTCTACTTGCCACCCAACTCTCATTTGTGGCTCCAAGAAGCTTAGCTTGCACAGCAGCCACACCACAAAAAAATTGTCTCTCGACAGATGGGCTAAGCCAGGTTGAAGCCTCCAGGTTGAGCTGGGGAA
This sequence comes from Myrmecobius fasciatus, assembly GCA_023553655.1. Classification (NCBI taxonomy): domain Eukaryota; kingdom Metazoa; phylum Chordata; class Mammalia; order Dasyuromorphia; family Myrmecobiidae; genus Myrmecobius; species Myrmecobius fasciatus. The sequence goes on along the minus strand of JAJPUD010011178.1, from coordinate 49,607 downwards.
GGTCTACTCCAAGTATGTGAAGACTTCACCCAGTGGAAAGGGCTGATGAGAACAACTTGTTACAAGGGCCAGGAAGGCAGTTGAAGTAGGCTCTGTGAAGCTCTTAGAGCTTGGTCAGACTTCAAAGCCAAGGTCAATCACTGTATCCCAGGCCACTGCCAGTCATCTTGACTTCAGTGGTTCAGGCAGAGAGAATAAGGCTGACTGTGTAATTCTGCTTCACCGAAAGCCAATTCACGACTAAGTCAAGATATCATCCAATGAAGTAACTGGTCCTCTCTGAAATGATCAGTAACAACAACATAGGGATCTGTCTGAAGGAGGATCTTCTGGTGACTTCCTCCCTTTGGTAAAAAACTAAACCACAAGCAATTCCCCTCGGGCGTTCTTGTAATACTTCATAAGCTGTATTATGCTGGAAATTCAGGTCAATTCAACATTTCTGGAGGTAGGTTTATTCAAAGGTAATCACACAATCACAACTCTCAAAGAACTAACTATATAAGAGAGGGAAGACACGATAGGCACACAAACAATAATAAAAATGATAACTAACATGTACAAAGTATTTAAAGCTTTGCAAAGTACATTTGAATTCAAATCCAGTCTCAGACACTTACTAGTTATATGACCCTAGAAAAGTCATTTAACTCCATTGCCTCCAAAAAAAATTAAAATAAGGGGGGAGGGGGGGGAAAGGCCAGTTGAGTTAGACTAGATTAAGCATGGAAAAGAATAATTTGTAAAAAGCTAGAAATTGCATTGTAGCTGGTTTCAAGGTTTTCAAGGGCTTTCAATTTCAGAGGACCTGAGTTCAAATCCTGACTAGCATTTCTTTTTTGTATGATTTTGGTCAACTCCCTTAATCTGAATTTCAGATGCTCATCTGTAAAACAAGGTGACTATACAAAATGAGATCACTTCTGATTCTGCCCATGATTCTATCTATGTATGGAAGTGTTTTCCTAGGGGAAATGAGGAGTCACAAGAATTTATTCAGAAGAATAGTGACATGATCAGACTTCTGCTTTAACTCCCTGCCATCTAGGGGAGGGGGTGGAGGGAAAAAGGGAAAAATTTGTAACAGAAAGCTTTTCAAGGGTCAATGTTGAAAAATTACCCATGCATATGTTTTGCAAATAAAAAGCTTTAATTGAAAAAAAAATTTTAAAGGAATATCCCTTTATGGTAAATGGATTTGAGAGGAGAACACAAGGCAAAGAGAGCCAAATGTGATCAAAATACTATTTTTTGGAGCCAGAAAAAAATATTATATTACATATATATGCGTGTATGTGCATGTGCATGCACGCACACTCACATACACACATACACACACACACTTTTTCCTTAACTAAATACACAGCTTAATGTTTAAAACCAAAATCAAAATATCTCAAGGGAGCCAATTTCCATATAAATCATTAGCATCCTTGGCTAGGGAGAAGGGGGAGCACTTCTTCCCACCAAAAGAGACTCTAGTTTTGAATTCACATAGATTCAAGTTCAATCCTGGAAGAATTTGGCTCCAGAGAGAAAGATCAGGCTTTTCTTGTCATGCTAATTATGTCTCTATCCTAGAGTCCCAGGAAAAATCTCTCAAAATTTCAGGTTTGATACATCCAAAGTCTTACCTAAAAGGAATCATCGGGTCACGTCTAGAAAGATCAATGTACAAAGTAAAAGATATGAGGTATGGGACAGCTATTTATTTCCTCTACCACAAAAGAAATGCTTAAAACACAAAAAGACTCATAAGTGCATATTAACACATATTTACACTATAATCTAACACTTCTGTTATAACTTCCTCAATGGGTGGGAAGGAGTCCCTGGAGCCTTGTAAGAGTACTCACCAGATTATTTTCCACTTCATGTTGTATTCTCCAAGCAACAAGTGTGGGTATAAGTCTTTGGGGCAGTCATGATCCTGTCAGTATTTATTTCCTCCTATAAGAAATGGCCCAGTTGTAGGAATATTGCAAATTTTTCTTTTCCATTCATTCTATAGTCTAGCTCAACTGAATTTCTTTTTTTGCCCTCCTTTTTATTTTTTTTTTTGGAGGCAATGGGGTTAAATGATTTGTCCAGGGCCACACAGCTGTTCAATCCACGGTACCACCCTATTGTGGTTCTAATAATTTTTTTTGCCTTTTTTGTTGCTCTAATATAACATTTTTTCTTTCTCTCTGCTTGTAATAGGTTGTCCCTCGAGCCTGTAATGTACTTCTCTTATTCCTCTCACTGGCAGGCTGCACCTAGCAACTTCCAATCTCCATCAAACTAACTTGTTCATTCACTCCAGATCAGGGAATGGAATTCAAAGCTGAAGAGGCAGTCAGGTTCATGGGGCCCAGTCTTGGGCTCATCTAGGTAAACTCTTGTTCTTGCTGCCACTGGGAAAGGAGAAAAGTTCCCTCCTCATACTGTTCTCTCCTAGACATCTAAAGAACTTCTATCAGCTGTGTCCCAACAAAGAGGCCTCCTGAAAAGAGATCAAAAACTCTCTCTTCTCATTCCTTAAGGTTCACGAAGTGCCCAACTGCTCCTGACTCAGGAACTGCTCTTGAACACAGCCCCCTCCCACTCTGTCATGGAGGTGAAGGGTTAATCCAATAATCTCCTGGTCAAGTAGATCTCTTAGCAAGGGGTCAGAGCATATGAGCTCCCATCATGGAGGCAAAGCAAGCAAGCTCCCTGAGAAGTCCACCCCTGCTCCATGTAGAACAATAAATATCTTTTCACTCCCAGGCAGCAGAGTCTGTAATTCCCTACAATTCACAATAAGACTGAAAATTCATAGAATGTTAGAATTAGAAAGTAGCTTAGAACATAAGACTATTCAAGCTAGAATAGACTCCAGAAAATAGAATTTCTGAGATGAAAGGGGACCTTTGACCACTTAGCACAGGGCCTGCTATACAACACACACTTAATAAAGGCTTCTTGACGTGACTTTAGATCACCAAGTTCAATCCCCACATTTTCCCGAGAAGTCGGACACCAGAAATTTCTTGTTCAAAGATATACCGTGAGTAGTTGTGTTTCAAAAATCAGGAGGATGTGGGGAGAAGTAGAACAATTTCCCAGGGTGCCATGCCTTAATGAAAAATCACTCCCTTTGAGAAGCTAAGATCTACCAGTCATTAGTGCAAACACAGTGCACAGAGTTCAGAACAAACTTCCAGACGGAGAGCCATTAATTGTGTCCCTAAAAGTCAGCATTTTGGAGACCCCAAGACATTGGAAAAACACTAAGAGACTCTTTCCAAAAAATGTTTCACACCCATTTAATCCAAGTGTACATGAAGGCAGCCTGTGCCCAGAAAAGATCTCTTAACTTTATAGATAAACTCCATTTAATTTTGTAGATGGGTTTGAAATTATTAGCTAAGCTAATTTTTCCATGCCCAGTGCAATATTATATTTCACATCTGGAGACTTAAACATATTATGGGGTTTTAAATCTCTCACCAAGTTCTTCCTTTATCCCCACTGAATCAATAGAACACATGCCAAAAAAAAATCAGTGAGGATTTTTTTAATGCCTTCTTATTTTCTTCTGTACTCTCTACTCCCCTATCCCTTAGGGTTAGCTTATGGGACCTGAGGGTGCCATACAAGGACTCAATATCCCTGAGGAGACAGTGCCAACTTCACAAAATGTGTGGGCAATGATGAGTCTCCACACATCTCTCTATGACTAGAGCCACTGGTTACCTCATTGCCTGGCACTGAACTAGGAAAACCCTGAAATGCAGGGTCCAGTGTTGATGCCCAAGAAGACATCAGAAGATTTCTTCTTTGGAGGGCCATCGCCTGTTGGAGGTCTCAGTTCTTCAAAATCATACTGAATATTCCACCATAAATTAGCTTTATAGAGGATTAAAAGCAAAAGAGAGCCAGAGGCAAGATTTATATTACACCTCACTGATTTATAGCATCATTTTCCTGGCTCGGGTCCCTGGGTTTGAGCCTGTAGGGCCCTAGGGCATGCTCCTACATGTTCCTCATGGCAGAGGTATAATACACATGGCCCCAAACCATCCCCTACCTCCCAGAGTAGCTCACAATGAGCCCAGGCCCAGTCCTGCCCTATAACTTAGTCCCACAAGAGAAGATTAAATGGAAGCCAGATTAATTCATAGCAATTTTTTGGGGTGTCCCTCTATTCCGGGTCTGCCATATCCTCTTCAGGACAGTTCCACAAGTGAGTAACTGCATGGCTCGGACCCACTTTCCATGGAATTTGCTCTCCTAGAAGAATCTTACACAGAGGACAGTGAAATATCACTGGCTTGATATTTATTGAAGCCAGCCCTGTTCTTCACCTCAGTTGGGGATGACTAAAATTCTTTGATCCTCCCTCCATATGACCCCCTACCAACCCCTCACCTTCTGCAGAAAAGGGGAAGCTGGGAAACTCCTGGAAACCACAATGACAAAGGATCATAAGAAGAGATTCCGCTTCCTCTCCTCCAAAAACAAAAAAGAATTAATCCTCCCTGCTCTGCTTCCCAGTTGAGAGAAGGCTGGGACCCTAATTTGTATCACAGAATCCTACACTGACAGAGCTAGATAGGGCTTTGGAACATAGAATATTAGAACCATAAAGGATCGTAGAATATTAAAGCTTGAGGATGTCTTAAACCACAGAATAAAGAATATTAGAACTGGAGGGTCATCCTACTCAAACCCTTCATTCAATACATTAGGAAACTAACAGCATCACACAGAGAGATAAGAAGCAGGGCCAGAATTTGAACTCAGATCCTGTGATTCAAAAGCCATTTTAACACTTTACCATGTTCTAGTGCAAATCTTCCCCTCCATTATACTGAGGAGGAAATTTGTTTCTAGAAAAAGAAAATGACTTGTCTAACATTACATATCTAATTTAAGTGAGTAGATTAGAAATCAGGACTCCAGTCTTCCAGTCCAGAGTTCTTCTTTCAACTAATTAAAAAAATAAATCAATTAACAATTTCCTATTAAGTGAGTACTTTGTGCCTAGCTCTATGGGAGGAAAAAAGCAATCAGGCTTTCCCCCCATAAAGTCTTGAATATTAAACAGTCTTCACAAGTTAAACACAGACCCAGACCTTCCCAATCCAGATAATTTGGATGTTCTGTCAAAGGTGATTAAGGCCAGGAAGTCAAGACCAGAGTCACTCGATGAGCTAATGACAGGACCAGCATCAGAACTGCAAAGAAGACAGATGAGGATTGGGAGACAAGAACCAAATTATGATCAGGCTGGTATCGGGTTAATTGGGAAGGTAGGAAGGGCCTTTGGCTCCAGGGGAATCGGCATTAGTCTGGGCACAATTTTAGCATGTACTATAGAGTCCAAATGAGCTCATGCAAAGGGAACGCCTAAGGCTCCTCCATGAGGACCAGAGAAATGGAACTCAATTAGAAATCTAGGCGCTGATGCCACACAAGAATAAGGACAAGGAACTTGGAGACTTAAAAAGAAGACTTGGAAGAGGAGGGAATAGTGCAAGCTGTCTTCAAGTGTTTGAAGAGCTGTCATGTGGGAGAAGGATTAAGTTGGTTCTACTGAACTGCACCTGGAAGTCCACAGTCAGTGGGTGGGACCTGCCAGGAGGCAAATTTTGGCTCAGAAGAAGGAAAAACTTCCTAACAATCAGAACCATCCCCAATGAGAACAGGCCAAGTAGGCAGGACGGGAGCTCTCCAGCAGTAAAGTCAAGACTGAATGAACACTTGTGGGGAAGGACTGATGATTTGGGCAAGTGTTGCACCGGATGTCACTGAAGTTCTTCTCAGTTCTAAGACTTATGGATGATGCCCTGTGGGACTTTGCTCATATGGTCCTACATACCTGGAATCTCCTCTTCCCTTCCTATTGAAATCCTTTCCCTTAAGCCTACCACAAATGTTACCACTCATGAAGCCTTCCAGATTCTCCTCCTTTTCTCCAGACCCTGTCCACCTAAACACACACACACACGCACACACACTCCTCACTGCTCTGACCCCATGATTTGCTATTTATGTTTCTACTATAAAACTAAGCACATCCCATATTGATAGACATGGCAATGTTTTGTATTTATCTAAGCGTATATCTTTTCTCCCCTACTACACTGTGAATTTCTGGAAGTTGGAGATTGTGTCTTATTCATGTACCATGAACCACTTGGCATAGCTCCTATCATTATTTATCTAATTGTCTGACCTAAACAACAATGGATCAATTAACTAATCAGTCAACAAACATTAGGTTTTTTCTGTATCTTTTTTATGTGCAATTCTTTTAAACATATTTCTGTATTTGTCATGTTGTGCAAGAAAAATCAGATCAAATGGAGAAAAAAACACAAGAAAGAAAAACAAGCAAACAAACAACAACAAAGGTGAAAATACTATATTTCAATCCATATTCAGTCTCCATAGTTCTCTCTCTGGATGTATATGGCATTTTCCATCCCCAGTCTGTTGAAATTGCTTTGAACAGTGCATTGTTGAAAAGAGCCAAGTTCATCACATCAACAAACATCTGTTAAGCTTATACCATGTACCAGGCACTGTGCTACACACTGGAGCTATAAAATAAAAAATGTGGTCTTTGCCTTCAAGGAGGTCACATTCTAACAGAGAAAACAATATAGAAAGAAAGAAAGAAAAAGAAAGAGAGAGAAAGAAAAAAAGAAAAGAAACATACAAGAAAGAAGAAAGAAAAGAAAAGAAACATACAAGAAGGAGAAAAGAAATTCACGTTCTAACAGAGAAAACAACATAGAAAGAAAGAAAAAGAGAGAAAGAAAGAAAAAGAAAAGAAACACAAGGAAAGAAAGTCACATTCTAACAGAGAAAACAATATGGAAAGAAAGAGAGAGAGAGAAAGAGAAAGAGAAAGAAAGAAAGAAAGAAAGAAAAGAAAGGAAATATACATGAAAGAAAGAAAAAAGAAAAGAAACATACAAGGAGAGAAAGAAAGAGAAAGAGAAAAAGAAAAGAAACAAAGAAAGGAAGGAAGGAAAGAAGAAAGAGAGGAAGAAAGAAAGAAAGAAAGGAAAGAAGGAAGGAACGAAGGAACAAAGGAATGAAGAAAGGAAGGAAGGAAGGAAGGAAGGAAGGAAGGAAGGAAGGAAGGAAG
>JAJPUD010011178.1:0-35393 GCA_023553655.1 Myrmecobius fasciatus | reverse complement strand
AGAGAGAGAGAGAGAGAGAGAGAGAGAGAGAGAGAGAGAGAGAGAGAGAGAGAGAGATGGTAACCTTCTCTGGTGTGGGGTGGAGAGGTAGGGAGGGAAATAGTTCAGAACTTTAAATGTTAACTCCCAAAAAATTGTCTTAAAAGGAGAAAAAAGTACCAGATTCCAGATTATTAAATAGAAATTTGATCCAGCTTCTACCAATTATTAGCTGTGTGATCTTGGGCAATCACTTCTCCCATTTGCTGATTCAAATTCCATCTCTCCAAAATGAGGAGAGTGGACTAGGTAACCTCTTCACACCCTTTGCTCTGCCATTCTGTGGCCTAAGAGCTTTTTTTCTGAGCTAACATTTAATATTCTCTTATTATTTAATTTTTGTATTGTTAATTTTCCTGTCTATACATTAGTCAAATGAACTATAAACTCTTAGAGGACAGGATCAAAGTTTTATATTTTTGTATCTAGTAGGCACTTAGTAGGAATTACAGAGAGCCTGTAGGCATATAGTATATATTCTTTGAATGAATGAATAAGAATAGTTAACATATATAGCAAGTCAAAGGTTTGCAAAGCATTTTTGCAAATATTATTTTATTTTATCCTGACAAGAACCTTAGAGGTGCTTTTATTGGCCCCATTCTTCTTGTTGTTCAATTATTTCTCTTTGACATCCATTTGGGGTTTTCTTAGTAGAGATACAAAAGTGGTTTGCCAATTTTTTTTCTCCAGATCATTTTAAGTTAAGTGACTTGTCCAGGGTTCCACAGCTAGTAAGTATCTGATGCCAGATTTGAACTCAGGAAGATGAGTCATTCTGACTCTAGATCCAACACTATTCTTTTAATGTGTTTGATGTTCACCACCAAATAACAAGATTGATAAAAAGCAATTGGCACCAAATGTTGGGGTTCAGTCATGTGAAGAATTCACATTCTCTTTACCATTCTCTTTGGCAAAAGGTAGGTTTATTTATAAGAAAAAGTTACAGACAAAATGATACTAGGAATAGTAAATAGGAAATAGATTTGGAAAAGCATATAACAATTAACAATGGAAAAGACAAGTTCCCTAGTGGAGCTCACAATTAACCAGGAGAAAGGAAATACACTATGAGGTGGGAGTATACCACTGAATGGCAGGCTAAATCCACAGAGAAGTTTAGCACCTTAAAAGAGTTAATTAGCTATAAGAAGAAGAAAGGCCCCATGAGGCATGTAGGGGAGGAGGGAGAGGAGAAAGACACCACAAGGCAGAATGCTGTAGCAGGTTAACCCAAAAGAGGTTCAGCAAAGATAGTGTGAGCCACAAACAGATTTATAAGGGAAATTTAACTTCAGGTGTTTGACATAATTTGGATTTCTGACTGGACACAGCAAAATGGGGCTACCCATGACCTCCACAAAGGGTGGGACTCTAAGTTTGAGCTGCTCCCCATCAGTGCTTTTCCCTGCTTGCCTCAGGGAGTAATCTTATCAAGACTTCAATTTTTCTCTGCCAACCCCCATCTAGTGAGCCAGGATCTCATCACTTTTGACTACCTAATGGACCAGTCCATTAGTCTGACTACAGTAAAGGAAATAGATTTAAAGAACTGAAGGATTCAAAGGCTGATAGATATCACAACAGATAACAGAAAGTTGGACTTAGAGTCAGAATCTAGTCAAATCTAGTCTCAAACATTTACTTTGTGACACTCAGTAAGTCATTTTCTTGCAAGGATAAAATGAGATATTTATAATACATTAGCATAGTTAACACAGTGCCTGGCAAATAGTAGGTACTACAATAAATGCTTATCCCCTTCTTCCTAATTCCAAGTCCTCTACTATGTCACTTAGAAGCTCAACCAATGAACTCATTAAATTGGTGGATGAACCAAGGAATGAATTTAGGGGCTTCATCAACATACAAGCCTTCCCATCCCCTGATCCACTTGCCAAAGAGCCATATTCAAAGTCATGTGTAATGAACAATTGAAATTCTAAATGAAGAGGTCCACTTCCAAAAGACCTGTAATCTTTCTTCCTCCTCCAACACCTCCCAAGAGCCCAGCAGAACACATCAACCAACCCTCCCTGCCCTCACAGTTAATATTTACTCTTCTATTGGTTATTGTGCTAAAGCACAACTTGCAAGAAATGATAATAAAATCAAAGCATCATCCATCGTATTGGCAGTTTTCAAGAGAGCCTCTGGAACTATTTCAGCCCTGTGTACATTCTATTACTATCCCACCCCCCAACTGACTGGTAAATGAGTTATTTATCTCCCAACCATTACCATCACAATGGTCACTTTTTGAGTTCTTGTTCCCAGGGCCTCAACTTCCCCCAATTTCTTTCTGTAGGTTGCAAAAGGATAGGCAACAAAAGAAGGCATAAATGGTGAGATCTGGTGGCAAGTTGTGAGCCTGCCCCTCTTCAATTATACAGTTATATGTAATCTTCTCTGATACCCTAATATCATGTGAATTCAGAGAATATCAGAGCCGCAAGCCTAGGACAAAAAATGCCAGATATGAATATGTTTAATTATTCAGAAGAAATTAAGAAAAACAAGCATTTATTAAGCACCTACTATGTGCGAGTACTGTGCTAAGTTTTTGTTCAGTCATATCTGATTTTATAGGCAAAGATATTGGAATGGTTTGCCATTTCCTTCTCCATGGTGTGCACCCATTTTACAGATAAGGAACTGAGGCAAATAAGGGTTAAGTGACTTGCCCAGGATCATGCAACTAGGAAGTGTCTGAAACTGGTTTTGAATTCAGGAAGATGAGCCACTTGACTTCAAGCTCAGCACTCTATTCACTCAACTATTTGCCTGAAAGAAAATCTTAGAGGTTATCTAATTCTAATCCAGTTCTCCCATTTTATAGATGAGATCTCAGATTAAGTGGCTAAGTTTGGGCCTCTGACTTTAGATCCAAATCTCCTGCCATTCTATATGGTTGATGTAGGCACCAAATGATTAGTTATATACACTGAAGGTTTATGTTTAGGAAAAGATCAACTGTTGAATTTGATCATGTGAAGAATTCACAGCGGTCATTCTCTTTGGCAAAAGATAGGTTTATTTAGGAGAAGAGGTTACAGACAAAATGAAGAAGTAAAATAGACCCCAGAAAGGGTAAGTATAAAATAGATTTGGGAGAGCATATAATTAGCAAGGAAAGGGGTTTTACAATTCATGACGAAACAAACAAGTTTCCTAATGGAACTCACAATTGAGCAGGTGAAAGGAAACACCTTATCTGGCAGCATCCTAAAAGAATTAGTTAACTATAAGGAGAAAGACACCGTAAGGCATGATGGGGATTAAGATTCAACATAATGGAGGGATGAGAGGAGAAATATCTCATGGCATAGGGAGGGGTGAAGGGAAAGAGCAGAGGCTGAATGCTGGGATGGATTGACCCAAAAGGGTTCAGCCAAGATGGCATGAGCTATGGATAGAGTTACAGGGGAAATGTAACCTCAGGAATATGACTCAGATTTCTGACAGGACATAGCAAGGAGGCTGCCCATGACACCCACAGAGGGTGGGACCACAAGAATAAAAGTGATTCCTATTAGAACCCTTTTCCCTCCCTGCCCCAGAGAACAATTCGATCAATGCAAGCAATCGATCTCTGCCAACCACACCCAGTTACTGAGAAACTCCTCTGTGCTGTGTTTCCCCTTCACTTACATACGTTCATGTGTTTTCCCCAAGGAAGTATAAGCTTTTTGAAGGCAGCTGCTGTTTTTGTTTTTGGATTTCTAGTCACTGACACGTAGTGGGCAATAAAAGCTCGTGAAATCAATGAATGCCTTTAAAACAAAGGATACAAAACATCTGAGCTAGGAGGATCATTAGCACTTAGAATGTGCAAATGGAACGTGGAATATCTGAGTAGCAGGTGTGCTCTAGACCTTCTAGATCATCTCCCCTATTTTACAAATAAGCAAACTGGGGCCCAAAAGAGAGAGATGATGGACTTGTGATCACATGTCCTGTAAGGAGAAGAAATGGCTCTAGAAGGCAGGTCTCCTACCTCCTTATCTGAGGATCTTTATACTAAGCTCTTCATGATCTGTAACCTGTGGTCAGTTTTGAGTTGAATTTGTTTGAGTTGAGTCAGGTTTGTGTTAAGTTTGAATGCTGAGTGTGGGATAATAAAAAGAAAAGGAGTGGAAGGGTAATGTAAGGAGTCCTGGTGGCAACCCCAAAGGCAATAGGATGGAGAAAAAGTTCCCTCTTTTCTGGTCCTTTTTTAGGGACTAGAGCAGATGTGGGGAATGAATCAGGGCAAACTTTCCAGAGAAATCTCAATCTTCTGTCTCTATTTCTCTGTCTCTATCTGTGTGTGTGTGTGTGTGTCTCTCTGTTCCTCTCTGTCTCTGTCTCTCAGTGTCTATCTCTCTGTGTCCATCTCTCTGTCTGTCTCTGTCTCTATCTCTGTGTCTCCTCTGTCTCTGTCTCTCTCTGTCCATGTCTTTGACTTTCTGTCTCTCTTTTTCTTTCTCTCTGCCCCTCCCTGTCTCTCTGACCCTCTCTCAAATCCATGCAGTGTATTATAGGGTGATAGAGTTCTGCACTTCAAATTAAGAAAACTAAGTAACTTCAGATATCCCTTCCACATCACACCTTTCCCCATTATAGTTTTAATATATCATGGGTCAGCATAAGAAATTAAATAGGAATCTGGGGAAAGTTTTACAGAAGTCACAGATTACAGAAAAAAATTAGAAACTCAGAAATGCATAAAATGTATGTATAGTACTATAAACACCCAATAAAAGAAAAAGAAAAAAAAATCAGATTTCTTCTCTGGTATAAAGGAAGGGCCTAAAAATTTTATGTGGATTTTTTAGATCATGGGGCAGGGGAACAGGAGGGAAGGATGGTGACTTCATGCCCCTAACTCCCACAATGTAGAAGGGATAATTGTATTATTCTATTACTTACTATCTGAGTGACAATAAGTTGCTTTCTCTCTCTGAATCTATTTCTGCATCTGTAAAATGGGATAAAAACATTGGCACAACCTACCTTATGGGATTATTGTGAGGAAAGGGTTACATAAACATGAGTTATTTATTGTTAAGCCAAAAGAAATCTTCATTTATTTTCTACCCAAAGTCTATATAGTTACAAAGTACAGTGGATGAAATGTTAGGCCTGAAATGAAAACCTGTGTTCAAATCTAACCTGAGATACTTAATAGCTTGAGTAAATCACATCCTCTGTTCGCCTCAGTTTCTTTTTTCAACTGTAAAATGGGAATACTAACAGCACTGACCTCCCAGGATTGTTGGGAGAATCAAAGAAGAGAATATATGTAAACATGCCTGGCGTACAGGAGGCACTATATAAATGCTAGCTATTATTACTCTGGATGTTCAGTTGGGGAAGGGGAGGGAGAATAAAGTATATGGAAAGTATAAACATTCAACAGCAGGTCTCTTTAACAACAGCATTAGATTTAGAGTCTACCTTTGATTTTCTTGGCAGTTGTCACCACCATGCTAACTCAAATCTTGACCACCGCCTTCTCTCCCTCTGGAGTGCTGGAGGGCAGAACACCAAACTGTTCCCAATTCCTTCCTTTATAGAGGTCAGAAATTGGACTCACAGACTTTCTACTTTGCCTCTGGTTAATCTGCCTGATTTCAACCCCCCCAGATTCCAAATGCCCCAGAGCCAGATATCCCATGGTATTCAGTTCCCACACACACACATTTTCCTGCTTCTTTTTTTTTTGTCTCCTGTAAGCTCCTTGACCACAGAGATTGTCTTAATTGTATCCCCAACACGTAGTATGGTACCTGGCACATCTTAGGCACATAATAAATATTTAACGGGTTGGATTTTATGACCTTGGATAAGTCACAACTTCGAGTAAACTGTAAGCTTCTTGTGAGCAAGGACTGTCTTGGTTTGACTTCCTTGTGCCTAGAAATATCTCAGTACGGGGTAGTTTTATGAGATTCTAGACAAGTTACATGACAGCTCACTATTCTAAGCAATTCTCTAAGACTCTTAAATTGCATAAGATTGTCCAATCTGTGTAGAGAGAAAGAGTTTCCACAAAGAAATTAAATCACAAATCTATTCCCTATCCCTCCTCCTATTCAGAATGAAATCTCTCTGGGCTACAGGTTCTTCCACTATAAAATGAAGGATTAAAGTAGATGATCTCTACTTCCAGCTCTAAATGCAATCATTCTTGCTTTTTCTTTAAAAAAAAATTTTTTTAAAAGAAAGGAAAACAAAACATTGTCATGTGCCCAGCAGAATATCAGGGAAAATGCAACAATTCTATGGATAATCATGACACAAAATAAGTTAAGAATATTTGGACTTGTTTTTCTAGTATTCAAAAAAAAATCACAGAAATGTTACTGGAAGGCCATCATGAACATAATGAATTCATTCTCTAGGCTGCTCCCCTTTATGTCACCTCATGAAATGCCTTCATATGCCTCTGGTCAAATGTAGGGGCAGGTAAAGGTAGGGGAGAAAGACCTGGCATCCCGGTTCCCTTAAGCCTTCCAGGGCTCTTAGCAAGTGACTGCCAGCAAGCAGCCCCTGTGCCAGAAAGCTCTGAGGTCTATAGGAAAAACTGGCTAATGCTGAATTGAAACCCATGACATTACACCATCCATTAAGAAAACAGGCCAACCTCACCCATGGGCCCTTATAGCTCATCTGAGTAGATGTTTTTCTTAAGGGAGGGGCTGAAGCAGGGGCATTGTAGGAGACCTGACAGCCCCTTCTGTGCTAGATTTGGGGCAAATAGTAGAAGCCTACAGCGCTTGCTTGAATGGGAATAAGAGTGAAGCAAAATAAGAAATTTTTAAAAAGGGTTGTTCTATACCCTAGAAGAGGATCTTTATGAGTGAAACTGAGGTTGAAAGAGATTAAGCAACCATCACAATCAATCAATAATATTATCTTTTAGTATCAGAATCAGGAACCCAAGTGTCCAATGTCCTTTCCCATACTACCATATTGCCTCCTGCCACTCACCGCCTGAAATCTCACCATTAGTGATTCTTCTGAATCAAACATTGCTTTTTCCACAAGGTTTTCTTTAAAAATGCCAGTGGCAAGGCAGCTAGGTGGTGCAGTGGATAGAGCACCAGCCCTGAAGTCAGGAGGACCTGAGTTCAAATCTGGTCTCAGACACTTAACATTCCCTAGCTGTGTGACCCTGGGCAAGTCATTTAACCCCAATTGCCTCAGCAAAAAAAAAATGCCAATGGCCCTGGCAAGGGTAATAATATTAATAGTGGCTAAATATATGTATATATATAATATTTTATATGCATACATTTGTGTATAGACATATATATATATATACATATGTATACATACACATATAAAGACAGAATTTTAAAGTTGCAAAGTACTTTACAAATGGCTCATTTGATCCTCACAACAACCATGGGAGGTAGATGCTCTTATTATCCTCATTTTACAGATGGAGAAACTGTGGTAGGCAGAGGTTAAATGATTTGCCTAGAGTCACACTGAGTATCTGAGGTCATATTTGAACTCTGGTTTTCCTGACTTCAGGACCAGCATTACCTAGCAGCCTAATATATTTAGTCCCCAATACCTACAGATGAATAAGAATATTGGATGTTTTCTTTCTCCTGACATAAAAGCCTCCCCAGACCTCAACGGACTGAAAGAATGTCTTTTTACCAACTATTTTTCCAGTTTTTTTCCATCCACTAACCCAACTATTCCTGAACCAGAAAAATTATTCATATGTGTATGTTTCTCTCTACAGATAGTTTTTGCTTTATATAACTGAAAGTGCTATAGACCCCTATATAAAGCAATTTTTACATAATGTGAATTTGCCAGATGACCTAGGAAAGGGAAAGAGAGAAGGAATGAAACAGGAAAGAAACCACCCAACTGTGGAGGGAGGGGACTAGGGACACATAAGCAAAAACAGAAGGAAGAACACACAGGG
The DNA here is from genome assembly GCA_023553655.1 of Myrmecobius fasciatus. NCBI lineage: Eukaryota > Metazoa > Chordata > Mammalia > Dasyuromorphia > Myrmecobiidae > Myrmecobius > Myrmecobius fasciatus. The sequence goes on along the minus strand of JAJPUD010011178.1, from coordinate 27,418 downwards.
GCTGAGTCCAGTAACATTGGGGCCTGTAAATGGACAGACAAGAGGGGACAAAACACATGGAGGTCAAGGAGAGACACTCCTTTGGTCTAATGGAAGATACATGTATGAGGCTGGACATGCAGGCAGGTCAGAGATCAAAAGCCAATCTCCCAATCAGGTGGAACCAGCTGTGGTGGCAGTCTCTCTGCAAGTCCCTTCTTCTGCTTTCATTTGAAGGAGATTCATTGGGTTTTGTTGCTTAGTTTTTGTTGTTGTTGTTGTTGTTGTTGTTGTTGCTTTCTAATAGAAGGAAGGATGGGAGGCTGAGGAATGAGCTGAAGGGCAGGAGCTGGGGAGAGAGAAAATAGTACTATAAAGTAAAGGTAATGTAGGTGTTTTGCAGGAGTGCAGATTTCTTTCCAATTCTTTACATAGTCAAATTTGCATAATTGTACATGCTCAGAATCCCAAATGATTGTATAAATTATATCTTTGTGCTTGACCTCACTATCCCACACAGGGCTCTACTTTTTTTCTTCTTGTTCAGTCATTTCAGTGATGTCTTTCTCTTCTTGACTCCATTTGGGGTTTTCTTCACAAAGATACTGAAGTGGTGGCTTGCCATTTCCTTCTCCAATTCATTGTGCAGATGAGAGAACTGAGGCAAACAGGGTTGAGTGACTTGCCCAGAGTCACACAGCCAGTAAGTCTCTGAGGCCATATTTGAACTCAGGAAGGTGAATCTATCTACTACACTCTCCATAGTGAAAGCTTAAGGAACATTTCCTAAATGGACACATCATTCAGAACATTTATAAATTCCTAATGTAGTACTTCTGCATCCCAGACACTGCCCAGGGCAAGAACATTACCTGGTGGTCACTACAGGCTGGATCTGGGGAAGATGATACTCAACTTCCCAAGACTAAGAAAAGGGCTTCATTAGCAAAAACATTGATTCTTCTTGTCCTTGTCTGTGTTCAGCATTTGTTTTAATTAATCTCACTCTGATTTAGAGCATTCAGAAAGAAAACATGTATCTTTTTCTTGTATCAAAAAAAAGTGACTTCTAATCTGTCCTGGACAGAAATAGCTCAAGAACCATAAATAAAAGACAATCAGAGGTGTACTGGAACAGTCAAAAAATCTGGGTTCAAATCCCAACTCTGCTACTTTCTACCTACATGACCTTGAGTTGTGATACAACATGACAAAGAGAATAGAAGGCCAGACTTAATCAAGAACTGGATTCAGATATAACCTCTGAGCCTACTGGCTATAGGATACTGGTAGGGGTGTGCTGGTAAGCTCTCTGGGGAAAAAATTGAATACCTGATGCACTTTTAAGTTTAACTTGCAAATTAACATTTTCATCATTTCTTCCTTATGTGTAGAAAATCAACAACAACAACAAAAACAAGTCCTGATTTATAGGATTTGCCAGTTTCTGAGATATAAATAATCACACCAACAATTCAACAATCAGTTCTCAAGAGCCGATTATAGCTGGCTCCAGCAAACCTTGGATGCTGGACAAATAAGTTACTTAAACTCTCAGTATTCTAAGCAACTGAGACTAGAAGTTGCAAGATAGTTGTAGATCTACATAGATAGAAGGGAATTCTTACACCAAGGAAATCACAAGTCTTCCTTTGAAGAACTTATTTCACAGGAAGGAACTAGAGAAGATGAGCTCTAAGATGAGCTCCAGTTCTAGAATCTCTATGATGCCTTGAGACTCCAAAAGCTGCTGGGGAGGAAAATTCCAGTTGATTTTCTGTCCATAAACTGAAAGGGATGGGAAGTTCCAGTGTGCCAGTCAACAAACATTTATTAAATACTTGCTGTGTGCCAGGCACTGTGGCAAATGCTAGAAATACAAATACCAGCAAAAGAAAAGATAATATCTGCCCTCAAGGATCTTATAGCCTAATAGGGAAGACAACATATATAAGGAAGTTGAGGAAGGATGATGGAAAGAAGGTACCCAGATGGCAGTCATGATAGAGAAGACCAAAGGGCCTGATAAATAATGAAAAAATGGATGTTCTGTGGAGGATGTTAAATGGAGGAACCTCCCAATCAGAAAATGTGGTCCCAGGGGCAGAGTATTTCTGAGGCCAAATGTTGAAACTATCTTCTAAGTTATCTTAATACATATCTCAATGCTCTCTCTTCCTTTCTACCCTGACCTTCCAGCCCCTGTGTTGTCATTTTCAGTTGTACTGTCTCTTTGGGACTCCATTTGAAGTTTTCTTGGCAAAGATACTGGAGTAGTTTGTCATTTCCTTCTCCAACCATTTTACAGATCAGGAACTGAGGCAAACACGATTGACTTGCCTAGTATCACCCAGCTAGTGAGTGTCTGAGGCTAGATTTGAACTCAGGAAGTGGAGTCTTCCTGATTGAAGGCCCAGCACTCTATCCACTGTACCACCTAACTGGTCCCTGCTTCTGCACCTCCAACCAATAGAAGAGCCTTGGAAAATAAAACACCAAGTGCTGAGATTGTCACAAGAAGGCATAGGAAGTGTTGCTACAAAAAAAAGCCAGACACAATTGAGCTGTAATGGGAGGAATGCATCACTTGCTGCTGATAACTGAGAAGAGAGCACCAGCTTCTTTTATACATTGGGGCAACATGCAGCAAATAGGGGTGGTTTCCTATAAAAGATAGGAGAAACGGGGCTTTCTTATCATTGTTATGTAAGTTGACTCCTGCCAACTGCTGTTCTAGAGCTGATTGTTCTTGAAAGAAGAGGGAAAAAATCAGGTGGAATAGTGTGACTAGGTCTGGTGCTGCTGGTTCCTGTATGTTTGTGTCTCTTATTTACCTGTGGATGCACCAGGTCATTCTGCAACCAATCAATAGGTATTTATTTTTTAAATACTTACCACGTGCCAGGCACTGTCCTTGATGTTGGAGATTACAAATGCAAAGAATAAAGCAAACTTTCCTCACAAGGAGTATGCAATCTGCCCAGATCTTGGGCACAAAATGATAAACGTGTATCCCAGAATTAGTGAGAAATGTCCCTGACAATGCCTTCTGAGCCCATTCCTTGATAAGTTTGTAACCAATGTTGTAGAACTCTGGATGGCAGGAAGTAATCATGGGAACCTGATAAGTGACCAATATTCCCAAAGCAAGCTTTTAGAGCTTCCCCTAAAGAGGCTTCATGGAGCTAGCTAGAGAAGAAAAGTGGAACAGATCTATAGTTTTACATGAAAAGGTGTCACTCAGTTCTTTCATTCTCACACTTCTTAATGACAACCACTCTACAATTAGTCCTAGTCTCTCTAAACACTAGCAGAGAAACCCTGCTGGAGACTAAGGAAATGGAACATATGCATGGTCTTCAAATATGTGAAGGGTTGTCCTCTGGAAGAGGTATTAAATTAATTCTCCTAAATTCAGATAACGAAACTGGAGCCAATGGAGTTCCAGATTTTCCCTCAATGTAAAGAATTTCGTAACAACAATGAAAAAGGAGATGCTTCTCAAGACAGCAATTTCCCAGTCACTGAAAATATTCAAGCAGAGACTGGATTTAGCAAGCCTTTTTAAAGTACTTCCCATGGGCCAGGCACTGTGCTAGGCACAGTGGATATGAAGCCAGAAACAAAATAGCTCCTGTTCTTAAGGAACTTGCATTTCCCTGGGGAGAAGCAATATCCATTCAGATAAAGAAATACAACATGACAAGAGAAATATCCTTGCAAAGAAAGTTGTGTAGGGGATTCACATGCAAGTAGGGGTCAGACTAAATGGAGATGTCTTCCAGATCTGACATCCTATGAGCCTATAAAGAAAAATCTCCTTTATGAGACAGAGGTTTTCTCCATTAGAGTTTCATTTCCACCTACTGAGTCTCCTAGAAACAGTTAATATTGTCATAAGAATACACAGCATGGCTAGAGCCTAAAATGATACTGAGTAATAAAATGATAACCACAAGAAATGTTTCAGGATTGCTGTACCATTTATATCATGGTGCTATGAGTCCTCAGAGTCATAAATCCATGTCACTTGTGCTAATGCAAAACAGACAAAAAAATGATACCAATGAGTAGAGATCCCTTCATTTGGGTCCGAAATCTTTGAAGACAGCTTGTAATGGTGTAAAGAATCCTACCTACGGGACCAGAAGTGTGGAGCTTACATCTCAGCTTCCTCACATATTGGCTATTTAGCCATGGGTGAATCACTTGCCCTGAGTCTCAGTTTTCCCATTGTAAACAGATCCAGGAAAGGGAAGTGAAGGATTTACCCAAGATCATAGAGCTACTCAGGCAAAGAACCCAGAACCCTTTCCATTATTCCAAATCCTCACTCCAACTACTTATTCCAATAACAAGATAAATGTTCTCTCTACACCCATTTATTCATTCAACAAATTTATTCTTAAGCACCTACTATGAGCAGAGTACAGATAGAACCAGAAGTATGGATAGAACTGGCAGAAAAGATAATTTAAGCTTAATATTAAAAAATCTTCTAAACAACTCCAGCTATCCAAATCTGAAACAGGCTACCTTAAGAGGCAATGGGCTTTCCCTCATTGTAGGATTTTAAACAAATCATGGATGTCCACTTATTAGATACATTATTGGAAGGGAGGAATTTCTTTTGAGTATGAGTTGACTCGAATGACCAAAGTCCCTTCCACCTCTAGATTCTTTGATTCTGTAATAGAACTTATAATATGAGAAATGGGTGGCACAAATACATGCCTGCCAGTCTTTAGCAAGGGCAGCTAGGGGGCACAGTGGATAGAGCACCACGTCTAAAGTAAGGGAGACTCATCTTCTTGAGTTCAAATCCTGCCTCAGACACTAACTGTGTGGCTCTGAACAAGCCACCTAACTCTATTTGCCTCAATTTCCTCATCCATAAAGTGAGCTGGAGAAGGAAATGGCAGACTACTCCAGTGTCATTGCCAAGAAAATCCTGAATGGAGTTACAAAGAGTTGGACATGACTGAAAAATAACTAGAAAGTCTGGCAAACTAGGAGACCTGGGCTGCTCTCTAATCAATGTCACTCCTGGTTGTAAACTAGAGAACATTTATCTCCAGAAAATTTTGAATTCTCCTTTCTACTCATCCATAATATAGCTATTGGGAAGGAGACTGTGAAAAAGGGGTGGGACAGTGGACCTCAGGGGTTCCAAGTTCATTCATTTTTATTTCTTTTTTTTTTTAATCCTACCTTCTGTCAGCCACATAGTTCCAGCTACAGAATGCCTGCCCAATGGTTCCCAGCTCCCCCATACATCAAATCAGAGTGTGAGGGCCACTCTGTAATTATTCTATTCTGTCTGACAATCCAATTTAAGGTTGGTTGATACTGTTATTTATCAAAAGCCAACTGGGGGAAAGGAAGCTCTGGAGATTCTAGAAATATTTTTGTAACAGGTACAGACTTCAATGCACAAGACAAGGTGATGCTATATCGCTTCTATATACTTAACATCTCGGCAAGGTCCAACTCAAGCCCACTTCCTCTGGAAAATTCTCCCTGATTTTTTAAGCCTCCACTGATCTCCTGCCATATCCTAGACTTAAGCATCCATGCTCTCTTTTCTTCTTCTCTGGGTGACTCTTCAATAAGACTGTGAGCTCTATGTGCATGAGCAGGGTTTTGCTCAATTCAGTTCAAATTATCTCACAAGAGTTAATTATTAAATGTTCATTGGGAACATTTACACCATGGAAAATCAACAAATAGCTACAAATCAGGACTTGATTTATTGTTTAGTTGACTGCCTAGACTTGAGATAGAAAAAATGTTAATAATCAAGATTAAACTTGAAAGTTTTCCCTATGTGCATCTTTTTTCAGATAGCACAGCCTATTACTAAATATTTACCAGCACACCATTGCTTCTTCTATGCAGTACCATCAGCCTACCCAAGAGGAAAACAGAATGATCATAATTCCACTTCTCTGCCTCTTTAAGGAAGGTCAACACCACTTTGCTTATCTATAAAATTGGAGAAGTGAACTCTATAACTATGGTAATATAGAGGAGGGAACGGGACAGCTAGATGGCAAGGTGAATGAAATGACAAGCTTGAAACCAGAAAGACTTATTTCCTGAGTTCAAATCTGGCCTCAGACAATTACTAACTGGATGATCCTGGGCAAGTCAGTTAAGCCTGCTTGCCTCAGTTTCCTCATTTCTAAAATGAGTTGGAGAAGGAAATGGCAAACCACTCTAGTATCTTTGCCAAGAAAATCCTAGATGGGGTTATGAAGAGTCAAATGTGTCTGAAAAATGACTGAACAACAAAAGAAGGGAATAATAATGAAAATGTAACCAGTTGCTCATACAACACCTTCTAATCTCCCTCAAACTAACATCTTTCTCTAGGGTAGGTGGTTGTGGTGTGGAGAACAGAAGGAAAATAGATCATTGATGATAATCTCTATGGTTTCTCTTTCCCTCAGAGGAGAGGGGAATTTAATTTCATTTTCCTAACCCTTTTAGGTATGAGGAGGGGAAAGAAAAGAGGGAGAGAGGAAGGGGGGAGAGACAAGAGAGGAGAGGGAAGAGGAGAAGATTGAAAGGGGTTGAGAGGGAGAGAGAGAAAAGAAATAGAAAAAGAGAGAGACAGAGAGAGAAGGAAAAAGGGAAGGGGGAGGGAGGGAGAGAGAGGAGGAAACTCCTCAGGGTGACATGTCAGCAGCAGTGGCTACTTATTCAATATGGGACAACTAGAGGGCTAAGACAAACCTTAGAGATCAGTTTGTGAGAGATGGAGATCAAGTAATTGTAAGGGTGATACCAACTCTGGATAGAAAGTAGACTGGGAGTCAGAGAAGAAACCAGAGTGCTAATCATCTCAGACCCTGAGAGCACTCAATCAGGGACAGGTGAGTAGAAAGGAGTTTGAACTATGTGGTAAGACAAGGAGTTCCTAGAAACCTCAGTAACTAGTAGGAAGACTGGATAACAGATTTCATCTCCGTACTTTCCCCTTCACTATCCTCGTCTGGGACCCACAGACAGGCTTTTGTCAAACAGGACTTCCACCTCCTATTCCCTTTCAAATATTTGTCAGTATAGCAAAAGATTCAATAATGTCGAATAGAATACCTATATAGGTAAATTGAAATGTTTCCCTTGCATTTTCAATAAATTATAGGGCTCCCACTGATTGTATAATATAACTCTAGAGACTTAAGAATAAACTAGGAAATTTTCCAGATGCTAGGTGGTGGTGAAAACCTAGATATTTTGCAAATGTTTATATTTTGGAACAATATTTTACACCAACCTCTACGCTAGAATTCAGAACCAAGTCAATGAGGGTTTCTTTCTTCTCCAGTCATCTGGAGCTTTGTGGTTTAACAGGGCAACAGTCAGGCATATATGCATTAAAGCATGTGTCAGAGAGATGTTGATGAAACCTCTATGTTAGAGGCTAGCACCATCAGTTGGGAAAATTAAATATTATAACCCTTTACTAATTAATTGACCAGGTGATACCCTATCTTCCTATAGATAGTACACCCAGATGTTGTTAGCTCTTATATGCTACTGTAGCACTTCAAATGTCTTATGGAGTACCCATAAAATGGTCTACTCATGTCACAATAACAATTTCCATTTCTATATGTGTTTTAAAGCATGACTCAGAACCTCTTATGAGGGAAGGCATAGGATCATAGATTTAAAGCTGGAAAGAACTTTAGAAGCATTCTAATCCAATCATCTCAATTTCCAGGTGAGGACACTGAGACCCCAGTGAGATCAAGTGATTTATTCAAGGTCACACAGGCAGTAAGTTGCAGAAATAGGATATGCATCAAGGTCCAAAGACTCCAAAGTCAGTGCTCTTTCCATCACACTCCTCTGGAGCAAAGACAGCTAGGCTGTGCATCGGATAGAGAGCCATACCTGGAGTCAGAAAGACTCATCTTTCTGAGTTCAAATCATCTCAAAACACTTAATAGCTATATGATCCTGAGCAAGTCACTTAACCCTGTTTGCCTCAGTTTCCTCCTCTGTAAAATGAGCTGGAGAAAGCAATGGCAAAATACTCCAGTATCTCAGCCAAGAAAATGAGGACCAAAATGGGGTCACAAACACTTGGACATGACTGAACAACAATAATGTGCAAATATTTTATTAGCAACAAAACCATGTGTAAGAGAAAGTAAGCTACTATTTGCCAGATCCTTAAAAGCAGGGTAAAAATTGCACCCAATGACATAGAATCGTAGACTCTCTGAGCAGGAAAAACCAATCCAAGAATTTCTTGTCCAACCTCCTCATTTCATAGAAAAAAATAAACAGAAACCCAGAGAAAAGAGATGGTCTTTCCTAAAGCTGCCCAGTGAATCAATGATCAATGTCTCTCCTGCAGCAGTTGCTAAAGGGCTTTACACATAGTTGGTGCTTAACACATGTTTGTTGCATTGAATAAAATTACCCACTTGTATTTGAGGATTCAGATCTACCTGTGCCTTCACCTAGAAATCTTAACAGAATATCAGAAATGGCCTCACAATCTTCTTCATATTAAAGTAGAATAAGCAGATAACTTAGTTCACCCATGAGTTTTAACTCTGACACATCTGCTGCACTGATTTTGAATCATAGTGTGAATCTGGAACTATGCTCAAAAAGTTATCAAACTGTGCATACCCTTTTACCCAGCAGTGTTTCTATTGAGCTTATATCCCAAAGAGATCTTAGAGGAGGGAAAGGGACCCACATGTGCAAGAATGTTTGTGGCAGCTCTTTTTGTAGTGGCTAGAAACTGGAAACTGAAAGGATGCCCATCAATTGGAGAGTGGCTGAATAAATTATGGTATATGAATGTTATAGAATATTATTGTTCTGTGAGAAACGACCAGCAGGATGATTTCAGAGAGGCCTGGAGAGACTTGCATGAACTGATGCTGAGTGAAATCAGCAGAACCAGGAGAACATTATATACAGCAACAAGACTATAGTATGATCAATTCTGATGGACACGATTCTCTTCAACAATAATGTGATTCAAACCAGTTCCTATTGTTCATCGATGAAGATAGTCATATACATCCAGAGAGAGGCCTGAGGGAACTGAGTGTGAACCATAACACAGCATTTTAACGCTTTCTGTGAATATTTCCCTGCATTTTGTTTTCCTTCTTAGGTTGTTTTTTTTCTCTCTCTCTTTCTAGATCTGATGTTTCTTGTGCAGTAAGATAACTGTATAGATATGTATACATATATTGGATTTATCACATAATTTAACATATTTAGCATGTATTAGATTACCTGTCAGCTAGGGGTGGGAGGAAGGAGAGGAAAAGCTTGGAACAAAAAAAAAAGTTTTTGCAAAGGTCAATGTAGAAAAATCACTCATATGTCTTGTAAATAAAAAGCTTTTAATAAAAAAAAGAATCATAGTGTGAGAGGCTTCTAGAACTAAATAAAGAGATCTTAAAATTCATCTAGTTCCAGGCCAGCTCCATTGAACAAAAACATAAACAAAGGCCAAAAGAGATGAAATTACTTACCCAATGTCACATACTCAAGAATTCAAACCCAGATCTTTAAACTGGGAGAAAGGGGGTCTTTTCACTACATTGTATGCCCCAAACTCCTTCACATTCATCTGGACTGTTGTTCCCAGAAATAGGGAGTCAAGACATTTGATTTTCTGGGGCAGGAAAGCAGCAGTTGTTATCAATAAACCCCTCTAGGACTCACAAACTCCTTTATTTTTCTGAGACTGCCAGCTTGTAAAAGCAAAGACTGCCCACACTTATGGACCAGTGTTTCTAAACTACGATTACATGCATAAAACTCTTTGAAAACTTTAGGGCACTATATAATGTGAGTCATAAAAAAGTGACTCTCATACTACAGAACTGTGTACTGAGGAGAGAGTTAGGAAGAAAGAGCAAATAGGGCCTCTGACCCTTGACTGAGTTGGGCCAGGAATCCACTGAGGTCATTACTGATTGTAGCTGAGGGCAATTTGGGAGAAAGAACAAAGGAAGAACCAGAACCTGGGGAGAGAGAGAGGGAGAGATATGGGGTGATAACTTGAGGGGATCAAGGTGTTAGATCTGAGCAGGTCAGACAAGAATCCATCCAATCCCCAGAGTTCTGGCCCAAAAAATTGGGAAGATGGAAGAGGAGCAAGACAAATAAATCCAACCAGGAAAGAGAGACCTAAGGCTGCCAAAACCGGAAGTCTAGGTCAAAAAATGGAAGGAATATAGTTGGTCATGACTAAGACAAGCTGTCCAAGAACAAGCTTTTGCAGTTTGTGGCAATATGGCTGCCAAACTGCTCTGAAATCTGTTCCCTGGCAGAATTGAGTCAAAAGTAGGGATTATGTTTTGAAGTGGGGGGAGAAAAATGTTGAATTTGGAGTGAGGAGGCTTGGGATTCAAATCCCCAGCTAGAACCTGTATGATCCTAGGCAGAGTCACGAAGCTTTGAGTTCAAATTCCACCTCAGACATTTGAGAGCTATGGGACCTTGGGCGTGTGATTTAAACTCTCTGGTCCTCAGTTTCCTTATCTGTAAAATAAGGGGGGTTAGATATGATGAGTCTAAATCCACAATCCTCTAACGGCTCTGGGCTTCCGTGTTCACATCCTTAAAATGGAATGGCTAAGCGGGCTCTAAATTTCTTTTTTTCCTGAAATCTAAGATCTTAAGATTCACGTCCCCATCCAAACGGAAGGAGGAGACGGTAAGGGTCAGTTTTACTCTCACTGCTCTCCCACGTGGCACGGAATCACTCCGACACGGCTCGTTTCAGATCGGAGCCCCTGTCCAGTTTCCTTATCCCCCATCGGCTGGAGCACCAGCCTCACTCCTCTCTGTCCAATCGGGTTGCAGCAGCCGCTCTTCCCCGCTCTTCTCCCTTTTTTTGATCGAGACCACGTTTCCCAAAGTAATCAGCGAGAGGAGGCTATTTAGCACCAACCGTTTCCAGGGAAGGGCTCGCTGATTGAGGGCCTCGAGTGACAGGGTATCAATCATTGTTGCTTTTGATTAAGCTCCGCACTAATCTCTGTCACAGGGTAATGACTACTCAGGCTGATTGCGGAGGGCTTCTCATCTGCATGCATCCCGGGAAGGCCGGGGGCGGGGTGCCTAGCAGAGCGCGGGGACGCTAGTGGCTCGGCCCGGAGGCTGGCTGCTGGTTGCTAATGGGGCGGGTTGGCTGACAGAATCCTCACGGGCTGTCAGAGACCAGAGGCCCCGACTACAGCTGCCATCCCCCAGCTCCTCCGTGGTGCTCCAGAATTGATCCCGGACGGGCAGCCTGACTGTGCCCTGGGTCTTCTCCGCCGGCCCTCACCGCTGCTCTGAGTGATTTCACCCTCTCAGCCAGGAGTCCTCTCCCAACCAGTCTCAAGATGCACGGCACCCCACTGATGAAGCCCGCTGACCACTACCCTCAGGTCGGCATATTTGGTTGAAGACTGGCTACCCAGACCTTCAGTCTGCTCACCGCAGCTTGGATTGACTCCCATTTGTTTAATCCTCAGTGAAGACAGAGAATAGCAGGCCCAGGGCATATAGATTCAAGGCAATCACACTGGCAGGGATTAATCGAATTGGATTTGTTCTATTTAGTGACAGCTTCCAACATGTCAAAGAAATGGGATTTTAATATTGGAGGATTATTTTTTTCTGGCCTGTGTCAAAGCTATGAACAATGGCCTGGAAGCCTCCTGATAGACTGCCTTGAGGGTGATGTCATTGAATGACCACTGAAATAATGGCACCAAAAGGGCTCAGGAGAATCCCATGATGGGATGAGGTTTCTGAAGCAGTGCCAAGGCCCTTAAGGAGAATGCAGGCTACACTGGGCAAAAAGTAGGAGAATGCTTTCTCCAGACCCCAACCCAATAGAACTTCTAACAGAACCAACTTTCCTGGGAGAGAGTATATTTATAGAATCCTGTTGAAAATTCATTGCCAAACAAACTACATCTTTAAGAAACTAGGCTTTAAAAACACACACAGTCTTCTAGTAAAAGCTAATCCCCTTAACCTCTCTGAGCCTCTGCTGCCTCCTCTTTAAAATGGAGTTAATTATAGCTTCCCTCCCTACTTCATGGGACTGTTGTATGGTTAAAATGAGATGTGTAAAGCACTTTGTGAACCTTAAAGTCCTATATAAACGTCAGCAATTATTGTCAGCTCTTCCTACCCATCCTCAAAAGTCCAACTCAAATGTTACCTTCTCCCTAAGCCTTCCCTGATCCCCCCTCAACCTCTCTACTGCACCTGTCATCATTATCATTATTATCATGACTGACATTGATATATAGATTTTTCAAAGAATCATAGTCTAGAGATGGAAGAGGTTCTAGTCCAACCTTCTCTTTTTTATGGATGAGGAAAATGAGATCCAGGGAAATTTAAAAACTTATCCAAAGTCACATGGGTAGTAAACATCAGAAGCAGAATTTGAACTAAATATGCTGCCTCTCAATCTGGAATCAATGCTGTTTCCGATTTATGGCCATTTCTGTTTTAAAGTTTGCAAAGTATCCTACTTCTATCATCTCATTTGAGTTTCACAATAACCCTATAAGGCAGGTTCTGTGGGTATTATTATCCCCATTTTACCCATGAGGAAACTTAAGGTCAGGTTGTAGCTTGACCATGGTCACTCATGTGAGAGGATTTGAATCCATGTCTTTGACCTTCAGCTCAACACTACACACTACATCACATAGCTTCAGTTAAGGTCCCTTATAATTCAAACTTCCATGATCCTTCGAACTTATAACCATATTTTCAATAGTCTAAAAAGTATGAGGCAAAAGATGTAGACATAGCAAGGATGGTGTGAAGTAGGAGAAAATGGAATAGAAGGTAGAGAGTCAAGAGGTCTGTACAAGGTAAGAGTCAAAAAATCCTCTACATTCCAGGCACATCAAAGGAAGAATCTGAGCTCATCCAAGGAGCTTGCCATAGTTGTTAAATCCCTTTCCAGTTTCTCAGGCATATGATCATGTGTAATCATCAATGAGCTGAAAACATTTGGAAACTTTTATGCTAAGAACAATCTCTACTATTCTAATGATTCTTGTGTGTCTGAAGAAAGCTCAGACTTACCTCCTTACCCTGCATCTATGGTGCTAACCTGGGGGAAGGTGGTGGGTTGTCCAATCCTGCTCCTTCATTTATTCTATCCCTCCTCCTAGATATACTACACCCTCCACTTGGATGCTGCTATTCCCTCTGTGGCTGCTTTTGCTTTCTCTCTTTTCTCCCTCAATTTCTGGAGTCACAAAAGCATAGACCAGCAGTTACCAAGCTTTTTCTTCTCAGGACTTCTTTACTCTAATATAAAAAAATATTGAGGACCCCAAAAAGCTTTTGTGGGTTATATAAATGTTTTAAAAGCTGGATTCCCCCAAAATCTGAGTTTCATTTGCATTGCTAACACTTTCTCCAACTAGACAATCAATAAAATAATAAATCAAGCCCTAATTTGTGGTATTTGCTGATTTCTAAGGTGTGAGTTCACGCTGAAAAGAAATTTTAGAAATTAAACTCTCTTAGTTTTATGAAAATAGTTTTGACCTCACAGGCCCCTCCCTAAAAGGTCTTGGGGGCTTCCAGAGCTCCTCAGACCACATTTTGAGAACTGCTGTCCTAAACTTAGAAGGAGATGAAAGACATCTTATCTTCATTCTACAGTTGGGGAAATTGAGGATTAGAGAAATTAAATAATTACTATAACATACCCAGTAAGTAGAAGTAATAGGATTTGATCCCATACCATATCACTCCAGCTTTCTTTCCATAGTTCCATGCTATATTCCTTATCCAGAAAGGACTCAAGCACTCAATATAGAATCCTATATCCCAACCATTCCTCTGGAGGAGGGATGCTGAGGATGAGAGGGTTAACTCTGTTGCTTCTCTGAGGGAGAAAGTGACAGCAGCAACTATTAATTCAGAATGGGAATTAATAAGGGTGATATCCCACAGATTTATGACTGGGAGAGAATCCCCAATCCCTAGAGTTCCTTGCCTCATTGGCACATTCCATGATATTGCTGCAATTACATTTCAGATAAGCAGATTTTGACTTTTCTGTGCTCTGGAGCATTATCATCTTTGTAGATGCTGGACCTTGCCCATCTCCCTAACATTCTGATCCAATAGTAAAGACACATGATAGTGAAAAGAACATTAAAATTGGAACTTCAGATAACAGAATCACAGCATCTCAGACTCAAAAGAAACTTCAGAGAGTACCTAATCCTACTTATGTCTAAACAAGAATGTTTTCTATGAAGTCCTAGGCCAGGCCATCCAGAAAAAGATCACAGAAAAAGAAAAAGGCTATGTTCAGAAATGTTCATAACATCTGGTGTGTGTGTGAGTGTGTGTGTTGGTGGTGGTGGCAAAGAACCATAAACTGAGGGCATGCTCAACAATTGAGGAAAGGCTGAACAGATCAGGCATTTGAATGTAATGGGATGATATCGTGCTATAAGCAATGACGAAGGAGATGATTTCAACAAAACCCTGGGAAGACATATACTATAATATGAAGTGAAGTGGGCAGACCAAGAGGACAAATTACGTGACCACATATGTGACAACAATACTATAAAAATGGCCTAACTTTGAAAGATTTAAGAACTCTGATCAATATTACAGTCAATCATGATTCCAGAGGATCTGTGATGAAGCAGGTCCTGCTTCCTGAGAGAGGTAATAGACTCATCAAAAAGAAAAAAAAAATAGGGATAATAATGTTTGCTGTTGAAAGCAATGCAATTTGTAAACTGAGAAGCGCTATAAAAATGGGAGGTTTTATTGTAAAGCAGGTAGAAGGCTTGAGGCACATACATAAAGCCAAGATGACCAATAAAAAGGCATTTGAATCAGAAGCTCTTTGTCTTTATTAGCTTATGATGCCTAGCACAATGCTTGACATAGTAGATTTTTTTTAATGCTTAACAGATGTTGATTGATTGATTATCAAGCTGGGCACCTTGCCCAAATTGGTATGTCCTACCTATTCTTTACTATTAATTCAATTCAATTCAATCCATTTAGTCTACTATGTGTCAAGACCTGTTCTAAACACTAGATACAAAGACAAAAGCACAACAGCCCCTGGCCTCAAGAAGCTTACATCCTACTAGAGAGGTACAACAGATACATTGTTATTCATCATTTTTAGTTATATCTGACTCTTCATGACCCCATTTGGGATCTTCTTGGCAAGGATATTGGAGTGTTTGCCATTTCCTTCTCCAGGCCATTTTACAGACAAGGAAACTGAGGCAAACAAGGTTAAATGACTTGGCCAAGGTCACACAGTTAGCATGTGTCTGCAGCTGGATTTGAACTCATGAGGATGAATCTTCTTGCCTCGAGGCCACTATGTTACTTAGCTTTCTCTACAAGAGACACACAGTCAAGTCAATAAAAGGTAATCTTGGACATGAAAAGCAAAAACAAGAAAATTTAAGGGGAAATCCCTAAGTACTTAGGTCAGGAAAGTCTTCAGATAGGAAGGACAAACTGAGCTAAGGTCAGTGGTTGGGAAGCTAAAGATTATGAGAGACTGAAGTGAAAAGAAAGCACATTCCAAAAATGGAGGACAGCTTGTGCAGAAGTCACCCGAAAATGGAGTACCGAGTGGAGGGAATAGGACAGTTCGGTTGGAATGCAAGTTGAATTAAGTGGAACAAAATGAAATTTCTGGTGAGGTATGCTGGGGACAAATTGAAGAGCACTTTAGATGACAGGCTGGGGAGTCGGTATTTTAATCTAGAGGCAATTCAAAGCCACCAATTGTTTTTTAGTCCAGAATGGCATGGAGCCCCTGCCCTGGGGTTAAACCTTTTTTTCCCCTTAGAGTACTGATAGATTTTCAGGCTTTAGAGGACTCTATTAAAACACAAATCCTCTTGGGAAGAGTCATTCCATAAACCCTTATCAGCTAGGACCTTAATTACTTTAGAGCACTGCTGCTAGGATTAGTTAACAGCTGCTGAATACGGCTATGGTCAGAATAAAGTAGAGACCTGGGGTGAGGGAAAGGCAGGGCAAGGGTACAGAATGTTTTCTGAGGAGTGGGCCTGGTAGAACCCCTCCAGGTTGCCTGGCTTAACTTTTCTAAGGAAGGAATCCCAGAATCAAGAAGGTTGTCTAGGCACTTGGTTGGCTCCATACAGGACTGAAAAAGTGGTGTCAAGGGAGGTGAGACAGACATTCCAAAAATATCAAATAACACAGTTATCTGGCAAAATCATAGAAAATACATCCATATGCATATACATATGTGTTTATAGGTAGGTGTGTGTGTGTGTGTGTGTGTGTGTGTGTGTGTGTGTGTATCACTCAAAGGGCAAAGGAAAGATACCTGATGAGTAAAGGAAGTTGTAGCATATTGCCAGCAATAATTTGGGTATTAGAAGAGGCATAAATGAAATAATCAAAATCCTGTATAAGCAAAAAAAAAGGAAGTGGGTCAATAGTTTTGCATGAGGCACTGGGCATATGCTAATGTGCTAATTGACTGTCACCCCTTCAATATTATCTAATCACAGCCAGTTAATAGCTCCTCTATCATCAATACTATTATTACCCTCAGTATCATTAATTAGCTTATTAAGGGGTCTTTACTTAGAAGATGAAAAAATAAGATAAAAAGAAACACAAAGCATCTCCTCTCTATCCTCAGCCAGCAAAGGTGCATAGTAGATAGAATACTGGGCTTAGAGTCAGGAAAACCAAAGTTCAAATCCTCCCTCAGACATGTATGAGTTATGTGACGCTAGGCAAGTCATTTACCATGAGTTTACCTCAATTTCCTCATCCTTACTCAAGATGGGGCGGGGCATTAATAACATAACTCAGGCTATGCTCAAAAAGTTATGAAACTTGGAGAGCAATTTGGAACTACGCTCAAAAAGTTATCAAATTGTGCATACCATTTGACCCAGCAGTGTTTCTACTGGGCCTATATCCCAAAGAGATTTTAAAGGAGGGAAAGGGACCCACATGTGCAAAAATGTTTGTGGCAGCCCTTTTTGTAGTGGCAAGAAACTGGAAATTGAAAGGATGCCCATCAATTGGAGAATGGCTGAATAAATTATGGTATATGAATGTTATGGAATATTATTGTTCTGTAAGAAACGACCAACAGGAGGATTTCAGAGAGGCCTGGAGAGACTTGCATGAACTGATGCTGAGTGAAATCAGCAGAACCAGGAGAACATTATACACAGCAACAAGACTATAAGATGATCAATTCTGATGGACATGGTTCTCTTCAACAATGATGTGATTCAAACCAGTTCCTATTGTTCATCGATGAAGATAGTCATATACATCCAGAGAGAGGCCTGTGGGAACTGAGTACGGATCACAACACAGCATTTTAATGCTTTCTGTGAATATTTCCATGCATTTTGTTTTCCTTCTTAGGTTGTTTTTTCTTCTTCTCTTTCTAGATCTGATGTTTCTTGTGCAGTAAGATAACTGTATAGATATGTATACATGCATTGTATTTGTCGTATAATTTATCCTATTTAGCATGTATTAGATTACCTGTCATCTAGGGGTGGGGGTGGGGGGAAGGAGGGGAAAAGCTTGGGAAAAAAAAGTTTTTGCAAAGGTCAATGTAGAAAAATCACTTGTTTTGTAAATAAAAAACTTTATATTTCCTTGGAAAAAAAAACAAAAAAAAGGTATCAAACTGTGCATACCCTTTGACCCAGCAGTGTTTCTATTGGGCTTCTATCCCAAAGAGATCATAAGAGAAGGAAAGGGCCCCACATGTGCAAGAATGTTTGTGGCAGCTCTTTTTGTAGTGGCAAGGAACTGGAAACTGAATGGATGCCCATCAATTGGAGAATGGCTGAATAAATTATGATATGTGAATGTCATGGAATATTATTGTTCTGTAAGAAATGACCAGCAGGACGATTTCAGAGAGGCCTGGAGAGACCTACATGAACTGATGCTGAGCAAAACAAGCAGAACCAGGAGATCATTGTACACAGCAACAACAAGACTATATGATGATCAATTCTGATGGATGTGGCTCTTTCCAACAATGAGGTGATTCAAACCAGTTCCAACTGGACAGTGAAGAAATCCATATACATCCAGAGAGAGGGATATGAGATATGAACTACAACATATCATTCTCATGCTCTCTATTGATGTTTTCTTGCATTGGGTTTCCTTTCTCAGATTTTTTTGTTCATGTAGATACGATTGTTCTTGCACAGCAAGATAAGTATGGAAATATGTATACATCTATTCGACTTGTCAAGTATTTTAATATAATTAACATGTAGTGGATTTCCTGCCATCTAGGGGAGGGGTGGAGACTAGGGGGGAAAATCTGTAACGGAAAGCTTTATAAGGGTCAATGTTGAAGAATTACCCATACAAAAAGCTTTAATAAAAAAATTTTTTTAAATAATATAGCTCAGAGAATTGTTGTGAGGATCAAATGAGATTTTATAAGTGTGTGTATAAAGCATCTAGTAAACCTTGAAGTGCTACATATCTTAACTATTATTGATATTTAATTTTTGGAGAAGAATGGGCTTAAAGTTAAAATTATGCTTCAAGGCATTCATACCATCTAGTTCACTTCTGAATGCAGCCCAACTCAAGAATGGAGTCAAGCTGCTGCTACAGCAGGACATAACATCTCAAGGGTGTAGCATCTCAGAGCAGATTCACTACTGGCCTGAGCTAAGCAGTCTCCTTAGGACTTCCTTCTCTCTTCACTTGGCCCTACTTCCTGCAAACTCTGGCACAGACTCCAGTTCCTGGATACTTCCTTGGTGAGTCCTTTTGAGACTCATAAGGTTGGTGATGGTCTATTCTTTCTCCAAAACTCTTTCAGCTAAGATAGGAAAGAATAGTCACAATAGGGGTAGAAACAACAGCAGAGATTTGTGCTCATGAAACCACACAGAAAAGGGGAGAAGGTTGGGAGGGGAAGCAAGAGACTGGCCCTAGCTTTTCCTCCTCACTGAGGGTTTATGGCAATTCTTGCCTCTTTACTCAAAAGCAACAAAGGCGGAAAAAAAAACAAAAGGTAGTGGATTTTGAATATATATTCATTTCTAGTTTAGAAGTCAATCAAAAAGCCTTGGTAAGTGGATTGTAAAGAGTCAAAATTTACCTGCAAGGCTGCAGAACCATATGGCTTATTCCATCAGGCCAAGCATATTGCCCATGCTCCTAAGAACTGGCCTCTCATTGGCCAATTTCCTTACAGAAAGTTTCTATAGAGAAGCTCTAGCAAACACAATTAACCACCTCCTCTTCTCCCAGCAGCCACTCAAGTCTAACCAAAGACCAGCTATCTATGTGATTTTTCTTCATTGGTAACTCCTTTCTTTCCCTGCTCCAAAAATTAAATAAATAAATAAATAAAATACAAAGGAATAGTGAAATGTGTGCTGGGGGAGGGAAGGAGATGGGTGTAACTAGCAGCATTTGGATTCTCTTTTACCCCGTAAAATTAGAGCAAAATAGACATCAGGCAAATAGAGAGCCTGTTGATTTCTAGAAGGGACTAGACCAAATGAGAGCCGATGAGTTGGAAACTCACTGTTGAGGCTGAAAACACGATGAGAACCTTTCCCGCTAGGCGATGTTGAGTGCTCTGAGGCTAACAAATATTTATTACAGCTTCTTGTGGAAAAGCAAGTTAAGAAAGTATCCAGAGCATGGGCCACCCCCTGTTCCCTTATCCTCATCACAAAAAGCCAAGAGGGATGATCTCAAGGTCACTAGCCTCAGAAGAATGACCTTTCCAAGAAGCCACAGAGAACTAGAGATGGGACTGAGAAAGATAGCCACCGTCCCAGATTTCTCCCTCCTCTAGACTCTCAAAGCTCTTAATTTATTGTTTATCCCTCTCTTGTGCCCTTATCGCCTTCCATTTGTATTATAGTGATTCTTATCTTCTAACACTTTCAACATCCAGTAACAATCTTCCCCATCAAACCTCACAGAAAGCTGCTTTGTGCCTCTCTAGTGAATTTTACCCTGTAATATTATATATCATAAGCATCTCTGTGTGACTTATCTCTTTGCTCTGTTATTGGCTTCACAAGGGCAGGAACAGAGTCTTAACTATGCTTTACATCTCCCCCAGCGATCAGTGTAATCCTCTACCCGAGTAGATACTTAACAAATGTTTATTGTATTATTTTGTCTTATCTCACTAGCAGACTGGGAGTGTCATAAAAGAAGAGGTACTGTGGCTTATTTATCTTTGTTTTCCTTGCAGTGCCCAGCACAAGGGTAGGCACATAGTAGG
The DNA here is from genome assembly GCA_023553655.1 of Myrmecobius fasciatus. Classification (NCBI taxonomy): domain Eukaryota; kingdom Metazoa; phylum Chordata; class Mammalia; order Dasyuromorphia; family Myrmecobiidae; genus Myrmecobius; species Myrmecobius fasciatus. The sequence continues at coordinate 7,134 of JAJPUD010011178.1, read as the reverse complement.
TATCCTAGAAGACCAGAAACCATAAATTTATCTGATCTATGGAGGATGGTTAGCTAGGAAAGATAACTACCACTCCATAGGGCAGAATTTGGACATCAAAAGATGTCAACAAGCTAAAACAATGAGCTAAGTATAACATAAAATTTATGCATGTTTGCCTTGAAGGATCTATGACCTTATTTATGTGGCCACTCCTACCCCTGGTTTATGCTGAAATCTTTCTACATCTTTTCATATTGTATTGTTCTCCTTCATGTCTTTCTGTGAAATCTCCCATAGAGGATGTACTCAAAGTACTGAGGCCTCTTTCTGCTTCTTTGAAAAAAAAAAAAGTAAAAAATTTAATGAAAATCAATGTAAAAATCTCATACATGGGTTCAAAAAATCAATTGCACAAGCACAGGGAATCTGCATAGCTGCATAAAAGTTATACGAGGGGTAGGGGAAAAGATTTCCTGCTTTTAGCAGCCTATAAACACAGAGATAAAATATCTAGGAAATGAAATGGTTGAGTGGATAGAGTGAATGCTGGACTTGTAATAAAAAAGATCTGACTTCAAATTCGGCTAAGATATTTATGTATCTGAATGTTTCTGGGCAAGTTACTTACCCTGTCTCAGTTTCTCATCTTTAAAATGGAGATAATATCACCTACTTGTCAGAGTTATTATGGGTATCAAATGGGATAACAGGTTAATTGTTTTGTAAATTTTTATACCCTATATAAATACAATTTTTCTACACTTCAATTTTTCTTACACCCTATATAAATACAATTTTTCTACACTTTCAATTTTTCTTACACTTCAGATTATTTATATATTTTTAAATTATTTTATGTATGTATGTATCTATAAATAGATACATACAAATATATATATATATAATTACTTTGAGTTTCAAAATTACCGGCAAATATAAACTTATACAAAGAATAAAAAATGTTGCGTATAAGACCATAAATCTCATTTCATCCAACTTTTAAAGCATTTTAAAATGTATAAATCAATTGTTAATATTTAATTTAATTGAAAATGATTTAATTAACCCAATTGACTTATATTTTAAATATATGAAAAAACAATTTTCAGCTCTGAACACTAGCTCCAAAGCTCTCACTTGTCTTGTGTTGCCCTCTAGACCTCCTTCTGATCTCTTCTGAACATATCCTTTAAACATTTCTTAGATGCTTTTTGATTTCTCCTCTCCTTTTTGACATTGTCATTACTAGCAATTATTCTCTTTTAAAAAAAGCCTAAATAAATATATCTTTTATAACAAGTTAGCATAGTCAACAAAATAAATTGGCACAATAACCATGCCCAGAAATGTAAAAATAATTATTCTTAACAACCTTATGGTATGGCAACTAAAAATGCCAATGAATCTTAGGCTATATTAATAGTGCCTGGAGATGTCCCATAGTCCCATAGATCACACATTGAGGGTTGTGTTCAGTCCTCAGTCCAACATTCTAAGCAAAGCATTGACAAACTGGAGGATTCCCAAAGGAAAGGGCCAGCATAGTTGAAACTTTTAAAAAATCCTTGTTGATTGATTGACTGAAAGGGTTGCTATACAGGAGATTAAAGGTACTACGATGCTTAGCTGAGAGAAAATATAGAAATATTAATACTGGATCCTGAAAAGCTCAAGGACTGCTTTTATACAAAGTCTTTCTTAATTCCCTCAATTACCAGTGGTCTTCCCTCTCCCCCTTGTGGTTAGCTACTTTGTATTTATCTGTATTTGTTCTATTTAATGTTTCTTTCATTTATTGTACCAGTGGGCAATACAGTGCCTGGCACACAGTAGGCACTTAAATGTTTTTAATTGGTTGATTTCAAGGCTTGCTGTAAAAGGAATGGATGAATTGGGGGATGTGTAATTGGGAGATAATTGAGGGAAGTAATGAGTAGTCTTCACAACAACTTACCTGTGCCATGGAGTTCAACTAGATTCTTTCCGACACTAAAATTCATGTGACCCTGAATAATTGAATATGATGTAGAAGGAAAATCAATTAAAGAGGCAGATTTTTGCTCAATAAGAAAAACTTCCTAACAGAACTGTCTCCAAAGCAGGATTATCTGCCTCAACTTTGGGGTCCCTATATGTACAAAGTGGAGGCTTCCTTGGTGGGGATGGAGGAGAGGGCATTCCTTTTCAGACTGAGGTGGTCCAAAGTGGGGCAGAGTCCCAGATACAGGTTGAAAGAAGAGGGATGCTCTGAGAGCATTAGTCTCTGAGTACAGCTCATTAGTAAGTTGCAGAATGTTGAGACAGGAGCTAGCTTTTTTCCTGAGCCTTCAGATGCTCCATACACAAAGACAGATTCAGTCCCTTACTCAGCATTCCCAGAAGCCGCAAGGGTGACACTCTGGGTCCTGAGCTAATTATTCTTGACACAGGGTCAAGCTGTGATTGGAGCCATTCAGTGACCACAGCCCAGAAATAGAAAAGTCTCTTTCCTCAGAAATGGCATTGTTTTTAAGGCCTAATGGCTTGGCAATGCTTCTCTTATGAATAGTCTCTCTTGTTAACACACACCTGAAGAACAAGGAAATTATAGCAACTAGAATTCCATAGCACTTGATGATATGCTGCAGCACAACTATTAATATCCCCATTTTACAAAGGTCAAAGATCCAAATTAAGAAGAGAATTTGCCCATAGTCATACTCAAGGTCAAGGTCATTCAGTGCAAAGAGTTAGGTCCTAGATCTGTGACTTCACTGGTTTGGGGAACATTCTGATAAGGAAGTCTTCCACCAATGCATGCAACTTAGGTCTTAGAGTAGCCAGGACACTAAGAGGTTAAATGGCTTGCCCAGAATCATACAGCTAATTTATTAGAGGTGAGATTGAAACCTGCTCTTGCTGACTTTGAGTCTGGCTAATTATGATTTTACCACAATGCTTCCCTCAAATAGCAGAGGTAGGATTCAAACTCAAATCTTCTGGCTCCAGGATTATTGCTCTTGCCACCACTCCACACTGCCATTATTTTTGAAGAGAATATTTACTACAAAGAAGGAAAGAAGAAAAGGGCAAGGAACATAAAACCCAGAGAACCACTGTAGACCCTCAGGGTGTTTTGTGAACAAAATAAGAAAGCTGGACTCCTAACTCCCAAGTAACATAGTGTCTTCCAGCCTTAAAATGCTCTGCTCCTAGAAAAATAATAATAGTTGTATAATAATAATAATTGACAAAATACTTTCACATGCATTATTTCATTTGATCCTTATTGCCTACTACTCAAGATAACTAACATAAATGTAAATATAATATGCAAAAAAATTAGCTCAGCACATGTAGGTATCCAAATATATAAGCAAGGACATAAGAAAATAAGAAATACAAGCATGGAAGAAGAAACAAATTAAAACCCCAAAGAAATTTTAAGTGATATTGAGGGTTCAGAGCTGAGGGTCTACTCAAAACTGCATACCGAGCTAAGACTTCTTACCAAAAAATGGTTTAAATGGGATTTTAAAAAAAGCCAGGAAGGTCAATAGGCAGAGCAAAGGAGGGAGACTATTCCAAGCAAGGAGAAAAATCAGAGAAAACAAACATCCAGAACTGAGAAACGGAGTATCTTGCTCATGGAATAGTCAATGTCACTGGGACTTTAAATGTCAAACAGAACATTTTTTATTTGATCTCTGAAGGTGGAAAGGGATCCACTGCTGTTCATTAAGTAAGAGCTGGAATAACATGGTCAAACATGCAAATTAGTAAAATCACTTTGGTGGAAGAAGGATGGATTAGAGTAGGGAGAGACAGAAGGCAAATAGGTCATGGTAGTTCCAGTGTGAGATGATGAAAACTTCACCAAAATGATGGCAGTATCAGAAAGAGGTGTATTCAGGAAAAGTAAAATCATCAGGCTTTGACAATAGATTGGATATGGAGGGTAACTAATAATAAATCAAAGATAACTCCTAGGTTTCAAACCAGATGGAATGGATGGTGCTGTCCCCAGTAGGGAAGGTAGGAAGTGGGAAGCATGTAGGAAAGATAATGAGTTCAATTCAGTAAACTCAACCTGAGTTGAGTTTAAGATATTTACTGGACACCTAGTTTGAGATGTCCAAAGGGCAATGGGAAATGCAAGACTTGAGGTCAGCAGAGCCTGGGGAAAGTAATTTTGAGAATCATCAGCAGAGAGATGATAATTAAATCTATGAGAGCTGATGAGATCACCTAGTGAATAGTACTGAGGGAGAAGCTAAGAGGATCCTGGACATAACTCTAAAGGACACCTGTGACCAGAGGGCATGATCTGGATAAAGAGAGGGCAAAGGAGACTGAGAAAGATATTCTACATTCCATTCTCAACCCACTCGGCCACGGTAGGTGCCTCTAAAGAATAATGTTATTTGTTCCTAGTTGTGCGACCTTGGGCAAGTCACTTAACCCCAATTGCCTCGGGGGGAAAAAAGAATATTATTTGTTAACCACTGTGTTCTTAGCATTTGGCTAAGGACTGAGAACAAAAATAACAAGCAAGAAAGTAACTGATCTCAATCTGAGGTATTTGTCTTTAAATCCTCAAACTGAAAGCACAGCAGTATGAAGATACACATTCTGGTCCTTGGCTCTATCACTAATTTACCATATACCCTAGAAAACAATAATCCTGAGGAGTCACTTCCTCTTTTAGTTTTGTCTCATCTGCTATAGTCCCACAATCCCTTTCAACTCAACACAAACCCTTTCAACAATATAGAATTATGTTCTACATTCCAAGGTATCTTCAGGCTTGAGATTCCTAGGTTCAAAGATTGTTTCTAGTTTTAACATTACAAATTATAGGATCTTTTCTCCCTGCCATTTCTTGATAAAACACAGTCCTTTCCAGCTCTGTGACTCTAAGGACCTTTCCATGTTCTAAGGTCTCTTCCAAATTAAATTCTATCATTCTATGTGATGATCTTGGACTCTGGCTGAGTCCCAGGAGGACAGGGAGTAGAGATTAATCCCCACACACACCCTTTCTGACCAGGGAAGTCACAACAAGAGAGGGGATCTTGCTTCTCAGATTGGAGCAGAAGGCAGAGGGCAAAAAATAATAAAAGAAATCCTTGGGATTCTACAGACAGCTGCCACAAAGAGTATTGTGGGTCATAGAAAGGGAATCATCGCCACCTGCTGGACCTCAAGGGAAGGGATGGTCAGAACAGCAAAAAGGAGTTAGGAGAGAAGGGGAGGGAGTGGAGTGCAATGGCAGACAAATTGTGCAGGGAAAGCAACCTAGTTCTGATTCAGGTTAGAGCCCAGTGGAGGGAGACAGGTTAAACCTGACACACTTCTCCCACCTATTCTCCAATGACTGCTAGAGTAGGTGTGATCTAACACAAAGCTTCAAACTGTGGGTCACAACCCTATATGGGGACTCATAATTGAAGGTGGGGGTCACAAAGTTATGATTTATTATCAATCAATTTTTGATTTGAGTACCTCTTTTACATACCTAAATTCATGGGGTCACGTAAAAATTCCTCAGGAAAAAAAGGTCATGAGTGGAGAAGCCCTGATCTAGAGGAGGAATTCTTTTTTCGCTTGATGGATTTCTCTGGCAATCTGATGAAGTCTATGGACCACTTCTCAGAATAATGATTTTAAAATACTTGGGATTACAAAAAAAAACAATTTTATCTAAGAAAATAGTTCTTGAAATCCAAGTTAAAAGTCCTGCCGTAAAAAAAGAGCCCAAATTTTAGGAAGACATTTGAAAAAGCTTCTTGCTTATGAAGAAAAAGAGATGGTGAGTTTAGGAAAATTAATAAATGATGATGTAACCAAGGCTAAATATGGTAATTCATATTACCCGTCAAGTAGAAAGAAATCTAGTGAAATGCCTCAAATACCTGCCATTTGTCCCATGCTATTGGGCATTTTTCAATGACTCCGGTAAAGACATAGATCATATTTTCAGGCTGTACAAAATTAAAAGGGATACCTGACATACTGGGTAAGTCAGATTCCAAAAAGATCACAACAGACTAGAATACTAGGCTGTTAATACCTACACATACATACAAACATGATCTTATGGTACCTTCATAACAATCCTGGGAGATTGATGCTATTTGCCACATTTTATAGACAAGGAAACTTGCAAGGCAGACTTGCCCAGGGTCAAATGGTATGCATAGTTTGATAAATTTTTGAGCATAGTTCCAAATTGCTCTCCAGAAAGGTTGGATCCGTTCACAGTTCCACCAACGATGTATCAGTGTCCCAGTTTTCCCACATCCCAACAGTTATCATTATCATTTCCTGTCATTTTAGCCAATCTGACAGGTGTGTAGTGGCATCTCAGAGTTGTCTTAATTTGCATTTCTCTGATCAATAGTGACTTGGAGCACCTTTTCATGTGACCGGAAATAGTTTCAATTTCTTCGTCTGAAAATTGTCTGTTCATATCTTTTGACCATTTGTCAATTGGAGAATGGCTTGAATTCTTATATATTTGAGTCAATTCTCTATATATTTTAGAAATGAGGCCTTTATCAGAACCTTTGGATGTAAAAATATTTTCCCAGTTTACTGCTACCCTTCTAATCTTGTCTGCATTCATTTTGTTTGTACAAAAACTTTTTAACTTGATAAAGTCGAACTTATCTATTTTGTGATTAATGATGACCTGTAGTTCTTCTTTGGTCACAAATTCCTTCCCCCTCCACAGGTCTGAGAGGTAAACCATCCTACATTGTTCTAATTTGTTTATAGTATCATTCTTTATACCTAGATCATGAATCCATTTTGACTTTATCTTGGTATATGGTGTTAGGTGTGGGTCAAGGAAATTTGCAAGGCAGACTTGCCCAGGGTCACACAGCTATTGAGGCAGAATTTAAACTTGGGGTCTTCTTGACTCCAGATCCAGTGTTCTGTCCAATAGGCGCCTATCTATTTAGTTTAATAAAATGAAATTTAATAGAAATGACTTTTATGTCTGAATTCAAATATAATCTGCATGTCTAGACAAGAGTTGATGGGAAAAAAGACCTAATTTTTTGGCAAACTAAGATTAATAAGCATCAACCATCCAGAGGACTTAGAACTGAAAGGTTTCCTTATCTAATCCACAACAGCCTGACATGGCCATCCAAAAAAAAAAAA
>JAJPUD010011177.1:0-56127 GCA_023553655.1 Myrmecobius fasciatus | reverse complement strand
AGATGATATGATGGTCTACTTAGAGAACCCTAGAGAATCAACTAAAAAACTGTTAGTATTAATCCACAACTTTAGCAAAGTTGCAGGATACAAAATAAATCCACATAAATCATCAGCATTTTCATACATCACCAACAAAATGCAACAGCAAAAGAGAAATTCCATTCAAAATAACTATCGATAGTATAAAATATTTGGGAGTATATCTGCCAAGGGAAAGTAAGGATCTATATGAGCAAAACTACAAAACACTCTCCACAGAAATAAAGTCAGATCTAAACAACTGGAAAAACATTAAGGGCTTTTGGATAGGTTGAACGAATATAATAATGATGGCAATACTACCTAAACTAATCTATCTATTTAGTGCTATACCAATCAAACTCCCAAGAGATTATTTAACTGACCTAGAAAAAATAACAACAAAATTCATCTGGAAAAACAAAAGGTCAAGAATTTCAAGGGAATTAATGAAAAAAAAAATGCAAATGAGGGTGGCTTTGCTGCACCAGATCTAAAACTATATTATAAAGCAGTGGTCACCAAAACCATTTGGTACTGGATAAGAAATAGAGTACTGGATCAGTGGAATAGGTTACGTTCACAGGACAAAATACTCAACGCCAATAGTAATCTAGTGTTTGATAAACCCAAAGACCCCAGTTTTTGGGATAAAAACTCACTATTTGACAAAAACTGCTGGGTAAATTGGAAACTAGTGTGGAAGAAATTAGGGCTTGACCCACATCTAACACCATATACCAAGATAAGGTCAAAATGGATTCATGATCTAGGCATAAAGGATGATATTATAAACAAATTAGAAAAATGTAAGATGGTTTACCTTTCAGACCTGTGGAGGGGGAAGGAATTTGTGACCAAAGAAGAACTAGAGGTCATCATTAATCACAAAATAGATAAGTTTGACTATATCAAGTTAAAAAGTTTTTGTACAAACAAAATGAATGCAGACAAGATTAGAAGGGTAGCAGTAAACTGGGAAAATATTTTTACATCCAAAGGTCCTGATAAAGGCTTCATTTCTAAAATATACAGAGAATTGACTCAAATATATAAGAATTCAAGCCATTCTCCAATGGATAAATGGTCAAAAGATATGAACAGACAATTTTCAGACAAAGAAATTGAAACTATCTCCGGTCACATGAAAAGGTGCTCCAAGTCACTATTGATCAGAGAAATGCAAATTAAGACAACTCTCAGATACCACTACACACCTGTCAGATTGGCTAAAATGACAGGAAATGATAATGATAGCTGTTGGAGGGGATGTGGGAAAACTGGGACACTGATACATTGTTGGTGGAACTGTGAACGGATCCAACCATTCTGGAGAGCAATTTGGAACTATGCTTAAAAAGTTATCAAGCTGTGCATACCCTTTGACCCAACAGTGTTTCTACTGGGCCTATATCCCAAAGAGATTTTAATGGAGGGAAAGGGACCCACATGTGCAAAAATGTTTGTGGCAGCCCTTTTTGTAGTGGCAAGAAACTGGAAATTGAAAAGACGCCCATCAATTGGAGAATAGTTGAATAAATTATGGTATATGAATGTTATGGAATATTATTGTTTTGTAAGAAACGACCAACAGGAGGATTTCAGAGAGGCCTGGAGAGACTTGCATGAACTGATGCTGAGTGAAATCAGCAGAACCAGGAGAACATTATACACAGCAACAAGACTATACGATGATCAATTTTGATGGACGTGGTTCTCTTCAACAATGATGTGATTCAAACCAGTTGTTCAGCGATGAAAATAGTCATATACATACAGAGAGAGGCCTGTGGGAACTGAGTGTGAACCACAACACAGCATTATAACGCTTTCTGTGAATATTTCCATGCATTTTGTTTTCCTTCTTAGGTTGTTTTTTTCTTCTTCTTTTTCTAGACCTGATGTTTCTTGTGCAGTAAGATAACTGTATAGATATGTTACATGTATTGGATTTGTCATATAATTTATCATATTTAGCATGTATTAGATTACCTGTCATCTAGGGGTGGGTGGTGGGGGGAAGGAGGGGAAAAGCTTGGGGAAAAAAAGTTTTTGCAAAGGTCAATGTAGAAAAATCACTCATATGTTTTGTAAATAAAATGCTTTATTAAAAAAAAAGAATGAATGGGTAAAACACCAAATTACAGAAATAATTACTAATTTTATCCAAGAGAATGACAATAATGAGACAACCTACTAAAATTTATGGGATGCAGTCAAAATGGTAATAAGGACAAATTTTATATCTCTAGATGCTTACTTACATAAAATAGAGAAAGAGAAAATCAATGTATTGGGCTTGCAACTAAAAAAGCTAGAAAAAAAAAACAAATAAAACCCCCAATCAAATACCAGACTTGAAATTGTAAAAATAAAAGGAAAGATTAATAAAATTGAAAGGAAAAAATCTATTGAATTAATAAATAAAACCAAAAGTTAGTTTTATGGGAAAAAAAAACAACAAAATAGACAAACCTCTAGTTTATTTGATTAGAAAAAGGAAAGAGGAAAAACAAATTTTTAATCACAAAAATGAAAAGGTAGAATTTTCCAACAATGGAGACAAATTGGAGAAATATTTAGGAGTTACTTTATGACAATAAATTTGATAACAAGTGAAATGAAGGAATACCTACAAAAATAGAGATTGCTTAGATTAACAGAAGAGAAAATAAATTACTTAAATAGTCACATTTTAGAAAAAGAATTACAGCATGCTATTAATCAAATCCCTAACAAAAAATTCCCAGAACCAGATGTATTTACCTGTGAATTCTACCAAACATTTAAAGAACAATTGACTCCAATACTATATAAACTATTTGAAAATACATGGGGAATGAAGAACTCCTACCAAATTACTTTTATGACACAGATATGATACTGATACCTAAACCAGGTAGGACAAAAACAGAGAAAGGCAATTTTAGACCAATATCCCTAATGAATATTGATGCAAAAATCTTAAATAAAATATTAGCAAAGACATTATCGAAAGCCATTCAAAGGATAATACACCATGACCAAGTAATATTTATACCAGGAATAAGGGAATAGTTCAATATTAGGAAAACTATTTGTGTAATTGACTTGATCAATAAACAAATGAACAAAAACCTATGATTATCACAACAGATGCAGAAAAAGTATTTGATAAAAATCCAATATCCATTCCTATTAACAACACTAGAAAGTATATGAATAAATGGACTTTTCCTTAAAATAGTCTGTAGCATTTATTTAAAACCATCAGCTAGCATCATATGTAATGGGGATAAATTGCAACCATTCCCAACAAGATCAGAGGTGAAACAAGGTTGCCCGCTATCAACATTACTATTTAATATTGTATTAGAAATGTTAGTGTTGAGAATAAGTGAAGAAAAAGGGATTAAAGGATTCAGAGTAGGTAATGAGGAAACCAAATTATCACTTTTTTGCAGATGATATGTAGGTATACCTAGAGAATACACTAAAAAACTATTAGAAATAAACCACAACTTTAGCAAAGTTGCAGGATACAAAATAAATCCACACAAATTATCAGCATTTTTGTATATCACTAACAAAATCCAACAGCAAGTGATACAAAGATATATTTCATTTAAAATAATTGTCAGTAGTAGAAAATATTTGGGCATCTATCTGCCAAGAAAAGCCAGTAATTATATAAGTAAAACTACAAAACATTTTCCATGCAAATAAAGTCAGATCTAAACAAGTGGAAAAATATCACTTTTGGATAGCTTGAACAAATGTAATAAAGATGACAATACTCCCTAAACTAAACTGTTTATTTTGTGCTATACCAAGCAAACTCCCAAGAAACTATTTTACTGACCGAGAAAACAAAAACAGCAAAATTCATCTGGAAGAACAAAAGTTTAAAAATTTCAAGTTAATTAATGAAAAAAAACAGCAAATGAAGGTGGCCTAGCTGTACCAGATCAAAAACTATAGTATAAAGCAATGATCATTGAAACTATTTTGTACTGATTAAGAAAGAGAGTAGTTTATCAGTTGAGTAGGTTAGGTGCACAGGACAAAATAGTCAATGACTATAGTAATTAAGTGTTTGACAAATCCAAAGATCCCAGATTTGGGGATAAGAATTCACACTTTGACAAAATCTGTTAGGAAAATTGGAAACTATTATGGAAGAAACTACACATTGACCCACACCTAACATCATATACCAAGATAAGGTTGAAATGGGTTCGTGATATGGACATAAAAATGATATTATAAACAAATTAGAAGAACATAGGATAGTTTGCCTCTCAGATATATGGAGGAGGAAGGAATTTGTGAAGAAAGAAGAATGAGATCATTATTGATTACAGAATAGATAATTTTGATTATATTAAGTTAAAGATTTTTTGTACAAACAAAACTAATGCAAACAAGATTAGAAGGGAAGGAATAAACTAGGAAAACATTTTTACATTCAAAAGTTCTGATAAAGATCTCATTTCTAAAATATATAGAGGATTTAGTCAAATTTGTAAGAATTCAAGCCATTCTCCTATTGATAAATGATCAAAGAATATGAACAGACAATTTTCAGATGAAGAGATTGGACTATTTCTAGTCATATGAAAAGATGCTCCAAATCACTATTGATCAGAGAAATGAAAATTAAGACAATTCTGAGATACCACTATACACCTGGCAGATTGGTTATGATGACAGGAAAAGTTAATGGTGAAGGGGATGTGGAAAAACTGGGACAGTGATACATTGTTGGTGGAACTGTGAATGGATCCAACCAATTTAGAGAGCATTTTGGAACGATGTTCAAAAAGTTATCAAACTGTGCATACCATTTGACCCAGCAGTGTTTCTACTGGAATTATATCCCAAAGAGATATTAAAGGAAGGAAAGGACACCATATGCAAAAATATTTGTGGCAGCACATTTTTAGTGGCTAGAAATTGATAATTGAATGGATGCTCATCAGTTGGAGAATTGCTGAGTAAATTAGAGTATATGAATTCTATGGAATAATATTGTTCTGTAAGAAACGACCAGCAGGAAGATGGTGGAGCTCAGACAGGAGTCTCTGTGACCTCCTTTAACCTTCCCTCAAACCAACAACACATAAAGCCTCTAGACTGATTTTGAAGTAAAAAAAATCCACAGTATCTGGAGGACAATAAATTTCTAGAAGAAGATACTCTGGAAGAACTTCAAAACAGGTCTGTTTTAATTGGACAGGGCGGTGGTCTGCTGAACCCAGACTGCAGCACAGGGAGACCAGAGCAGGGAGTTGGAGCAGGGAGCTAGAGCAGAGAGCTGGAGCAGGGAGCTGGAACAGGAGTTGGAACAGGAGTGGGAGCATTGTGCTTTTCACACACCTAGGAGTCTTCTGCGAGTCCTCTTGGGCCAATCTGTCCTCATTGTGGGCAGATTTGGAGGGTCTGCCTTTTGTGGGGGGTAGATTGTGAACCACTGAACTTTGTATGAGTGTTGGACCTACTTGGCATTACACAGAACTCTAAAGCAATCAATCAATCAGCAGAACTGATCAACACCTGAAATAACTGGATCAGCAGAACTGCCCCAGGGCAAATTAAAGCACCTGTCCTTCCTTTGAACAGACCTCATACCTTTGAAAAAAAATGAATAAAAAACCAAAAAGAGCTCTCACCATAGACAACTTTTATGGAGAGAGGGAAGAACAGACCTCAAATCCTGAGGCTCCTAAAGGTAAAGCAACTCCAGAAAAAGCCCCAAAGAGAGACATAAACTGGACTCCATGTCACAAAGCTTTCTTTGAAGATTGCATAAAGGATCTTAAAAGAGAGTTGTAAGAAACATGGAGAAACGAAATGAGATCACTGCAAAATAAAATAGAAAAAAATGGGAAAAGACTACAATGAACAAATTGGCCAATTACAAAAGGAGCTAAAAACAGTAACTGAAGAAAATAAGACATTAACAATTAGAATCAAACAAATGGAAATGAATGACTCATCAAGGCTTCAAGAATCAGTCAAACAAAAATAAAAAAAAATGAAAAGATAGAAAAAAACATAAAATGTCTCCTAGAAAACAACTGACCTGGAAAATAGATCTAGGAGAGACAATCAAAGGATCATAGGGCTTCCTGAAAGCCATGATGAAAAAAGAACCTAGACACTATCTTCCAGGAAATCATAAAAGAAAACTGCCCTGATATTTTAGACCCAGAAGGCAAAATACTTATTGAAACAATCCACTGATCACCTCCTGAAAGAAACGCAAAAATTAAATCCCCCAGGAATATAGTGGCTAAATTCCAGAACTATCATACCAAGGAAAAGATATTACAAGAAGCCAGAAAGAAACAATTTAACTATCGAGGAGCCACAGTTAGGATCACACAGGACCTAGCAGCTTCTACATTGAAGGATCAAAGGGCCTGGAATCAGATATTCCTAAAAGGCAAAGGAACTTGGATTACAGCCAAGAATAAGTTCCCCAGCTAGAATGAGCATTATCTTCCAGGGAAGAAGATGGTCATTCAATGATATAGGAGAATTTCACCTATTTCTAATGAAAAGACCAGAACTGAACAAAAAATTTGGTCTACAAACACAGAACAGAAGAGAAACATAAAAACGTAACAAGAAAAAAAAAACTCTTGAGAACTATATTTATGTTATAGATGCTTATAGATTGAGGATTGATTTTATGATTGTGTTATTACATTATGATTATTATATGATTATTGTGATTTTATAATTATTATTATATGATTATTGTGATTTTATGATTATGATATGATTATTGTGATTTTATGATAATTATAATATGCTAATCTGAAAAAAATAATTTAGAGGTAGAAAAGGGATAACACTGGAAGAAGACGAAAAGGAGGTAGAGTAAGGGAAATTCCATCACATGTAGATGCAAAGAAAAGGTATAATGATTGAGGGGAAAAAAGGGAAGGGAATTAAAATTCTGTTAATCTCCATCTCATCAGATTTGGCTCTGAGGGAATAATAGATGTATTGAGTATCAAAAAGAAACTTGTCCTATCTTATAAGGAAACAGTAGGGAAAGGGGGAAAAGAAAGGGAATACACTAATGGAAGGGAAAACAAAAGAATTAAAGGAAAGGTGTAAAAAAGGAAGTGGGGCTCTAAAGGGGAAGCATTGTTTGAGGGAAGTGGTTATCTAAAGCAAAATACTAGGGAGGAGGGAAAGGGGATAGGAAAGAGAAAAGCATAAGCTAGGGTAAATAAGATGTCAGGAAATACAGAATTAGTTATTTTAACTGTGAATGTGAATGGAATGAACTCTCCCTTAAAGCAGAAGCAGATAGCAGAGTGGATTAAAAACCAGAATCCAACAATATGTTGTATACAAGAAACACATCTAAAACATAGAGATACATACAGGGTGAAGGTAAAAGGCTGGAGCAGAATCTATTATGCTTCAGGTGAACAAAAAAAAGCAGGGGTAGCAATCCTGATCTCAGACCAAGTAAAAGCAAAGATACACTTAATTAAAAGAGACAAAGAAGGACATTATATCTTCCTAAAGGGTACCATAGATGATGAAGCAATATCAATACTAAACATATATGCACCAAGTGGTATAGCATGGAAATTCCTAGAGGAAAAGTTCAAAGAGATGCAAGAAGAAATAGACAACAAAAATATAATAGTGGGGGATCTCAAGCTCCCTCTCTCAGAACTTGATAAATCAAACCACAAAATAAATAAAAAAGAAGTTAAAGAGGTAAACAAAATGTTAGAAAAGTTAGGTATGAGAGATCTTTAGAGGAAATTAAATGGAGAGATTAAGGAGTTTACTTTTTTCTCAGCAGTCCATGGAACTTATACAAAAATTGACCATGTGTCAGGACACAAAAACCTAAAAATCAAATGCAGGAAGGCACAAATAATAAATGTATTTTTTTCAGATCATGATGGAATAAAAATCACATGCAATATAAGGCCAGAAGAAAATAGACCAAAAAGCAATTGGAAACTAAATAATTTTATCCTAAAGAATGAATGGGTGAAACAGCAAATTACAGACACAATTGCTAATTTCATCCAAGAGAATGACAATAATGAGACAACATACCAAAATTTGTGGGTTACAGCCAAAGCGGTAATAAGGGGAAATTTTATATCTCTAGATGCTTATTTGCATAAAATAGAGACAGAGAAAATCAATGAATTGGTCTTGCAACTAAAAAAGCTAGAGAAAAAACAAATTAAACCCCCCCAATCAAATACCAAAGTTGAAATCCTAAAAATAAAAGGAGAGATTAATAAAATTGAAAGTAAAAAAACTATTGAATTAATAAATAAAACTAAAAATTGGTTTTATGAAAAAAAAACAAAATTGATAAAGCTCTAGTTAATTTGATTAGAAAAAGGAAAGAGGAAAATCAAATTGTTAGTCTCAAAAATGAAAAGGGAGAACTT
The DNA here is from genome assembly GCA_023553655.1 of Myrmecobius fasciatus. Taxonomy (NCBI): domain Eukaryota; kingdom Metazoa; phylum Chordata; class Mammalia; order Dasyuromorphia; family Myrmecobiidae; genus Myrmecobius; species Myrmecobius fasciatus. The sequence continues at coordinate 47,680 of JAJPUD010011177.1, read as the reverse complement.
TCCACCAGTGAAGAGGAAATTAGAGCAATAATTAGGAGTTACTTTGCCCAACTTTATGCCAATAAATTTGATAACCTAAGTGAAATGAAGAAATATCTACAAAAATATAAATTGCCCAGATTAACAGAAGAGGAAATAAGTTACTTAAATAGTCCCATTTTAGAAAAAGAAATAGAACAAGTCATTAATCAGCTCCCTAAGAAAAATTCCCAGGACCAGATGGATTTACATGTGAATTCTACCAAACATTTAAAGAACAATTAACTCCAATATTATATAAACTATTTGAAAAAATAAGGAATTAAGAACTCCTACCAAATTTCTTTTATGACACAGACATGGTACTGATACCTAAACCAGGTAGAACAAAAAGAGAGAAAAAAAAATTATAGACCAATCTCCCTAATGAATATTGATGCAAAAATCTTAAATAAAATATTAGCAAAGAGATTACAGAAAATCATCCCCAGAATAATACACCATGACCAAGTAGGATTTATACCAGGAATGCAGGGATGGTTCAATATTAGGAAAACTATTAGCATAATTGACTATATAAATAACCAAATTAACAAAAAACAGGATTATCTCAATAGATGCAGAAAAAACATTTGATAAAATCCAACATCAATTCCCATTAAAAACACTAGAGAATATAGGAATAAATGGACTTTTCCTTAAAATAGTCAGTAGCATCTATTTAAAAACATCAGCTAACATCATATGTAATGGTGCTAAACTGGAACCATTCCCAATAAGATCAGGGATGAAACAAGGTTGCCCACTATCACCATTACTATTCAATATTGTATTAGAAATGCTAGCTTTTACAATAAGACAAGAAAAAGAGATTAAAGGAATTAGAGTAGGTCAGGAGGAAACCAAATTATCACTCTTTGCAGATGACATGAGGGTATACTTAGAGAACCCTAGAGTTTCAACTAAAAAACTACTAGAAACAATTCACAATTAGCAAAGTCACAGGATACAAAATAAATCCACATAAATCATCAGCATTTTTATACATCACTAACAAAATCCAACAGGAAGAGTTACAAAGAGAAATTTCATTTAAGATAACTTTGAATAGTATAAAATATTTGGGAATATGTCTGCCAAGGGAAAGTCAGCATCTATATGAACAAAACTACAAAACACTCCACACAAATAAAGTCAGATCTACATAATTGGAAAAATATCAAGTGCTCTTAGATAGGTCGAACGAATATAATAAAGATGGCAATACTACCTAAACTAATCTATTTATTTAGTGCTGTACCAATCAAAGTCCCAAGAAATTATTTAACTGACCTAGAAAAAATAACAACAAAATTCATCTGGAAAAACAAAAGGTCAAGAATTTCAAGGGAATTAATGAAAAAAAAAATGCATATGAGGGTGGCCTAGCTATACCAGATCTAAAACTGTATTTTAAAGCAGTGGTCATCAAAACCATTTGGTACTGGCTAAGAAATAGAGTAGTGGATCAGTGGAATAGGTTAGGTTCACAGGGAGAAATATTCAATGACAATAGTAATTTAGTGTTTGATAAACCTGAAGACCCCAGTTTTGGGGATAAAAACTCACTATTTGACAAAAACTGCTGGGAAAATTGGAAACTTCAAGAAACTAGGCATTGACCCACACCTAACATCATATACCAAGATAAGGTCGAAATGGATTCATGATCTAAACATAAAGAATAATATTATAAACAAATTAGAACAATGTAGAATGGTTTACCTCTCAGACCTGTGGAGGGGGAAGGAATTTCTGACCAAAGAAGAACTAGAGATCATCATTAATCACAAAATAGATAAGTTTGACTATATCAAGTTAAAAGGTTTTTGTACAAACGAAATGAATGCAGATAGGATTAGAAGGGTATCAATAAACTGGGAAAATATTTTTACATTCAAAGGTTCTGATAAAGACCTCATTTCTAAAATATATAGACAATTGACTCAAATATATAAGAATTCAAGCCATTCTCCAATTGATAAAGGGTCAAAAGATATGAACAATTTTCAGATGAAGAGATTGGAACTATTTCTATTCACATGAAAACGTCCTCCAAATCACTATTGATCAGAGAAATGCAAATTAAGACAACTCTGAGATACCACTACACACCTGTCAGATTGGCTAAAATGACAGGAAATGATAATGATAACTGTTGGAGGGGATGTGGGAAAACTGGGACACTGATACATTGTTGGTGGAACTGTGAATGGATCCAACCATTCTGGAGAGCAATTTGAAACTATTCTCAAAAAGTTATCAAACTGTGCATACCATTTGACCCAGCAGTGTTTCTACTGGGCCTATATCCCAAAGAGATTTTAAAGGAGGGAAAGGGACCCACATGTGCAAAAATGTTTGTGGCAGCCCTTTTTGTAGTGGCAAGAAACTGGAAATTGAAAGGATGCCCATCAATTGGAGAATGGCTGAATAAATTATGGTATATGAATGTCATGGATTATTATTGTTCGGTAAGAAATGACCAGCAGGATGATTTCAGAGAGGCCTGGAGAGACTTGCATGAACTGTTGCTGAACATTATACACAGCAACAAGACTATACAATGATCATTTCTGATGGACATGGTTCTCTTCAACAATGATGTGATTCAAAACAGTTCCTATTGTTCAGATATGAAGATAGTCATATACATCCAGAGAGAGGCCTGAGGGAACTGAGTGTGAATCGCAACATAGCATTTTAATGCTTTCTGTGAATATTTCCATGCATTTTGTTTTCCTTCTTAGGTTGTTTTTTTTTCTCTCTTTCTAGATCTGATGTTTCTCGTGCAGTAAGATAACTGTATAGATATGTATGTATATTTAGGATTTGCCATATAATTTATCCTATTTAGCATGTATTAGATTACCTGTCATCTCGGGAGGGGGTGGGGGGAAAGAGGGAAAAAGTTTGGAACAACAAAAAAAAAAGCTTTGCAAAGGTCAATGTAGAAAAATCACTCATATATTTTGTAAATAAAAAGCTTTAAAAAAAGAAGAAAAGAAACGACCAGCAGGATGATTTCAGAGAGGGCTGTACAGACTTACATGAAGTGATGCTAAGTGAGATGAGTAGAATCAGGAGGTCATTAGACTTGGCTACAATAAGACTATATGATGATCAATTCTGATGGACATGCCTCTCTTCAACAATGAGATGATTCAAATCAGTTCATCTATACTCAGAGAGAGGCCTGTGGGAACTGCGTGTAGACCACAAAATAGCATTTTCATGCTTTCTGTTGATGTTTGCTTCCTTTTTGTTTTCCTTCTCAGTTTTCTTTCTTTCTAGATCTGATTTTTCTTGTGCAGAAAGATAACTGTATACATTTACATGCATATAATTGATTTATTGTATATTTCAAGATATTTAACATGTATTAGACTATCTGCCACCTAGGGGAGTTGGTTGGGGGAAGGAGGGAAAACTTTGGAACAGAAAGTTTTTCAAGAGTCAATTTTGAAAAATTATCCATGTATATGTATTGTAAGTAAAAAGCTTTAATAAAAATATCAAAAAAGACAAACTTAAAATAAGATTAGAAAAGATTCACTTTGTATAAAATGATATCCCCTTTGTTTCCATATTCATCAAAACAAAGGCAGTACTAAGTGAGAAAAATACTTCTGCAAGAGAGATGGAAAGTCATTCTCAAGATGTCTTTTTTTTTTACCTTCCTTACTACCTCATTCATTAAAGTTTCAGCCTAGGAGGAGTTGGTGCTGGAGATCTTAGTATGTACCAGACTGGTCCTATCAGAGCAGTTGTTGCCCCTTTCAAATTCTGTCAGAAAAGACATAAGTGACCATCTAATCTCATTTAACCAAAATAATCCTTATGATAGAACACCCATACAAATTGACCTCTTCTTGAAGACATCCAAGGAGAAATAACTCCTCACTTTGCCAGACTGTGTATTCTAATTTTGTATAATTTTGATTGTCAGGAATTATTTCCTGTAAATTGTTCTCTTTGTCATTGCATGGGTTTCCTGCATACACCTGAAATCAATACAGCTACATTATTTTAGGGTCCTGTGTCTGAACATCCAATAATCTCAGGCTCTCTTTGTTCTGTACCTACTTCTTTCTACTTCAACAGTGCAGTTAACCAATAGTTAATTATTTAACAATCAAATGGTTAATTGCTCCATGAAATAAAAATCATCATAACCAGCCCTTGTAGTTTATGATAAATATGCTTTTTAGAATATATCTTATTTTTTATTGAATGGAAGAAAAAAATTAACATTCATTTTTAAAATGACTTCAATATTCTTTTCCTCTTTCTCATCCCTCTTTGAGGAGGCAAACAGGTTTATGTAGATTATACATGTACAATCCTGCAAACCTTTTGCATTATTAGCCATGATGTTAAAGAAGACAGACAAAAAGGACCACAAAAAATAAAGTTTAAAAAGTGTATTTTTCAATCTGCATTCAAAGTCGATCAGTTCTTTCTCTGAAGCTGAATTTATACAATTTCCCTTGCCCTGTGCCAAAGTATCTAATGAATTTAAAGATAGAAGTTTATGGGATTCAGCCACTACTTGATCAGAAGACCACTCCCTCACAACTTCAATTCAGTTGGGAAGTTGCTAGGGTTTGGGGGCTTCAGTGGACTTCAGTTCACTGACAGAGACTCGGTGTTTGTCATTTAGGGATCAGGCTTGCAGGCAAAAGAGATTCCTTTCTATGACTTACCTAGATCCTGGGATGACAAAAGTGCAAAGCTGAACTCCATAGTATATCAATTTGTGTGTGTAGCAGTAGAAGTTATTAACCAAGTTGTGAGTGTTGATACAAGAAAGGTTTCAACATTGTGTGTGGGGAGTAGTGTTCATGGTGCTTCCCGTTCTATTTGAGGAATCATAATTATACTACTCAGATTTTTTCTCTTTTTCCTTTTAGAGTCTGCTTTTTAATGAGAAATGTTGAGTGGACGTAAAGAAAATACTTCAGAGGAAAAAACAGGAACTTAATGAAGATAAAGGTAGCCAAAGTGTATTGATTTCCATCAGATGATTTGAAAAATGACTATAATTTGGTCTTTGTGATAATAGCTGGAAAAGTCAGATAACTAAAATATTTTTGTAATTTTTACAAACAATTTTACTTTGCCAACTTGTGTTACATTGAATAAAACATGAATTTTGATTTCTTATCCTATAACTAAATGTAATCATTTCACACCAAAAGTATTTGCTTTGAGGTGGGAGTATATCAGCCATCAAAAACAAAAGATGAAGTAGATAAGACAGAAGAAATAATGGAGAGACTAGATTTAGAAGCAGAGTTGAAAAGGAAGAAGAGAAAAAAATCTGAGTTCATTTGAGACTAGCTAAATCCAGGCAAGAAGGCAACCTATTCTTCTACTGAGAGTTGATCTGATTGGAGGACAGCTTTACTGCTCCCAAGAGTGGGTTGAAAGAAAGGAAAATCCTCTGCTGATTGAAGAACCTCTTGGGAAAAACAAAGCCTAGATTTTTTGAATTTTTACTGTCACCTTTATTGCTGGAATGGTGGAAACTTAGTTGAGGTTTGCATATTGAGTTTTTCTCTGCTTCCTTAACAAAGTTTAAATATCTTCAGAGATCAGTAGAAAGATTTGAATACCTCATGGATTGTGGATTTGGGGAAATTGTATTGTAGAGAGACATAAAATTTTCTCATGGATCAATCAAGGGAGCAGACCTAATTAGCAATTCAGAGTTTAGGATTAGAGTCTCTGTTTTTATTAAAAGAACTTTAATACTAATTTAACTGTCATAAAGTAATAACTGCAAAGAAAAATGGAGCCATGTAGCCTGAGAATGATGCAGAAGGAGAGTAGCCTCACAAAGGAATTGAATGATGTCGTGTTTTTTAAGAAGACCAAGAACATAAAGGTTCACAGTGCAGAAATCAGTTGCTGCAAGCACCTGTGCTCTCCTATTCTTTTGTTTCTTTACTATTTTTCTGTAAGTTTATGACCATCTCCATATTGACACTATAAATTGGTGAGCGAATGAGATTCAGGTTTATGGGCTAATCTTCATGTTTTGATGAGTTTTACTTTTGTTCTACTGTTTAGCTAACATTTTCTAATTAATAATTTATACTGTCATCTTAGGTGACTTATTTAAATGGTGAAGGCTTAAGAGCTATGATTGTATTAGATATTTAGCCTCCAAATATTATCCCTAGGATTCTGAGTGGGAATTTTAGCATAGTGAGCACATTCTATCTAGATGGCACAAGGCCTGATTTTTTTTTCCTTACTCTTACCAATTATCTTCTTTAGGAAACTTTAATAGCATGTACCTTAAAGTTGTACTAGAAAATGACATATCAATCCACTTCTCTTGTTGTTTCATGAATTATTCTTATAACTTCCTGGGCAATTATAGTTAAAAAATAATAGTAAAAAACTTCCCGAACACCACTCTACTCCATTTGCTGTCTCTTTCTATTACAATGTAAGCTCCTTGAAGACAGGAACTACTCAGTCTCCATGTTTAGAATAGTGTTTGATCCCTGGTAACTCTAGAATCAATGTTTTCATTCATTCACACAAGATCATGCTCTAAACAAATGGAGAATATTTATTGTTAATTGGTAGGTCAGCCAAAATAATAAAAATCCTAAACTGCTAAAATTAATTTACTTATTCAGTGTTACATCCAGTGAGCTATCAAAGGATAACTTTATAGAAAAAACAATAGTAACATTCATTTGCTGGAATAATAAGCAAGAATATGAAAGGGATTGATGAAAAATAGAAAAAAAGGGATCTAACAGTGTAAGATCTTAAACCATAGTACAAAGTAATTATTACAAGAATTCGATTCTGGCTAAGAAACAGAAAAGTTGATCAATCAAGCAAATTAGGCAAACAAAATATAGAAACAAATGAACACATAGATTTTGATAAAACTAAAAGATCCCAGTCATTGAAGCAAAAAATCTACTTGACAATAACAACAAATTTTTGGAAAAATTGGAAAACAATATGGCAGAAAGTGATATAGCTAAAAATTGCACACTGTACACCAATGTCAGCTCCAAATAAATAATAATTTAGATATAAAAGGAAATAGCATAAACAAACTAAGGAAGAAATGATTAAATTAAGTTTAAGGAAAGGGAAGGGTTAATGAATGAGAGATAAAGATAATCACCAAGATAAAATGAAAAATTTTAATTATATAAAATTTAAAAAAATACTTTCTGCACAAACTAAAGCAATGCAGCTAAAATCAGAAGAGAAGCAGATAAATAGGAGAAAGTATGTTTGTAGCATGTTTCTCTGATAAAGATGCCATTTCTAAGACATATAAAAATGATTCAAATTTGTAAAGATGAGAATAATTACCCAATTGGTAAGTGGTGAAAGAATAGGAGAAGAGAGTTTTGGGTAAAGAAACAAAGCAATCAACAGCCATAATTAGAGAAATGAAAACTAAAATAATGTTACCAGACCTCATATCAATCAGATTGGTAAAGTTGATATAAAAGAAAAATGAAAAATCCTGGATGGTCATTAAATCCTTGTTGGAAGAGCTCCGAATTTGTCAAGCCATTGGGGGAAACAATTTGGAATTATGCATCTAAAGTTATTAAATTTTGCATGTCTTTTGCCATGTGATACCATATAATATCTTCCACTGAAAATCAAGGAATCTGGAAAAAGACTCATATGTTCAAAAACATATCAGCAATTTGTGGTGGCAAAGAATTAGACACTAAGAGGGTGCACATCAATTGGACAATGGTTGGACAAATTAAAATATATGAATACATTTAATGTTGGACTATAAGAAATTATGAAAGTGGTGATTTTAAAGAAACCCAGGGAAACGGATAAACAGTGGTGGCCACTGAGGTCCTTTTCAACGTTTGCATTATGTAATTCTTATCTGTTACTGTGATTGAAACTTTTTTCTAACTTCTTAATATAAAATTATCATATAGTTAAAACTGGATAAATTTAGACATCAAGTAGATCACCACAGATTAGAAAACAGGTTAATGAAGGTTAAATGACATGATTAGGGTAATACAAATAATGGGTATAGATGGAGATAATTAACAAATTACCATCAGTTTCCTTTTGTAATTTGGAATAAGATGTTTATGATCTATACTCTTTTCCATTTACCTCCAGCCAGAGCAATAGATCACAGAAAATACTGGCAATTGTGGAGCAAGTATCTAGAATAACATTCAATTCAAAATTTGTAATCTCCTTAAAAAGTATCATACCCTATCACCAACAGATTTAAAACAGATCTTGAATGTAGAAGGTCAAATTTTGCTGCAAATTGTGAGATGTTAGGAATCAAGAAAGTAATTTTCATCACACATTTCTACTTGTGACAATTATTTCTATAGCAGCAGAAAAGATAGAGAAGGAACAGGTAGGATTTTGGATCCCTTTCATTTAAGAGTTTTGATTATTTTATATATGACATTCATTTTTCATTGTCAAACTACATTTTTCTCTTTTGCTATCTTTTGCCCAGGTCAGACCAGATCAGACGACTTCTTGATTTTTCCTTTACTACCTTTCAGGAGTAGCACATGTCTGTGTTTTTGTTTTTGTTTTTGTTGTTGCCAACTATGGACACGCCCCCTTTAACACCTCACCTTCTACTTTATAATAAAGCAAAAACATTTAACTAATTCAATCAACATAGTAACTCTGCCTAATAACATAGAATGCATTCCATATCTGTAATACTTTATGGATAGAATGGAACACGTTTCCTTATCACTTCATGAGGAACTCTTACTGTTCATAACTATTTATCAGAGTTCTATTATTTTTACAGTTATAATCGTTTACATTATTGTAGTTATTAGATTTATGATTTTCTTCTGCTTCCTTAATTCTCTATCCTTTCATACAATAAAGTATTACTTTTCTATTATAGCCATATACAATGACTTGACAGTCATTCTTAAATGAAAATCTAGTTTGTTTCCATTTTTATAACCAAAAAGAGTGTCATGAATATTATGGTATATATAAAACCTGTTATATTTTACATCTACTGGCTTCCTTAGGTGATATGCTCAGTATAATGATCATGAGATTAAAATATTGGATGAATTTAGTGCCTTTTCTTGCATGTTTTAATTCTCTTCCAGAATGGTTGGACCAATTCATAATTTCATCAACAGCATCTTTTTGTTTTTGATCACTTGCCTGCTTCCTGGTCAACCAGTGATACAATCTTATTATAATGAACCAGCTTTCCCCACTTTCTCCCACCTTCTGCTTCTTTTTTTCTTTAGATTTAGAAGTTGGTGCAGTAGTAAAGATCCTGATGAGTCAATGGAGTTTTTGGAAATGTACTGATTTGTAACCTAATTCCATCTTTTTTTTTAAACAGAAATATGTATGTGTCTATTACATTAGGGTTAAATAATCAATATTCAAAATCAAATAATATTCAATTAATTCAAGTTTCAATTTATAGAAAACATAAGTCTAAGTATACATTTTTGGATTCAGTTATAAAATTTCCTAAATTTTTATGTGTTAATCATTATAAATGTCACCATTCTTCCCATAAAAAGTCACACTTGTTTAAATGAGTAAGATTCAGTTCATAATATACATTGTACACAGGCCAAAGATCCTTTGAATGGCAAGCAGAATAAAATTGTTCCTTCAAAACTATCCTAGAACAATGTTTTTTATATTGCCCCAAGACAAACATGACCAGGAATGCACATTACTTTTGGTTAGTATTCAACTGTACAAGTAATTAGTTTTAGTTTTCTGAATGGTGTCTCCACCTCCAGTGTTTCCTTCGACAATTTCTTCCTATTTGCAGGGCATTTTTACTCAAATATCACTTTCTTAAGTTTACTCTCATATTCAGGAACAAAAAGCAACATCCCAGACCTATCTAAAACAAATAGACAACAGAAAAATCAACCAACAGCCAAATCAAAAACCTCTTCTGTCTTTCTATAGCATCATAGATTTTAGGTTGCCAGGTGTCTTAGAGAAAAAGTGGCATATTTTACAAATGAAGAAATTGTCATGCCATTTGAGGGCAATCATGAGGAAGAAGGATAAGACTTGTTTTCCATGCTTCTGGAGAGTAGAACTGAGGGCAATGGGAAGAAGTTAGAAAATTTAACATTAGTGCTTTACACTTAATGAACCCAATAAATATTTGTGGAATTGAATTAGATTATGACAGAATGTTAAAAGAATTATAATTTAATCACTAGTGAGAAATTGGAATAACAGCTTAGTATTATGTCATAACATATGGAAGGAAAAATCTAGACCCTTAAAATTTTGATAGGGATCACCCCAAGATAGAGCCCTTGGGCAAAACCAAATTCTTCTGGAAGACCAAGTAATTCCAAGACTGCCTAACTATTAACAACTGATACATTAATCCTTAACTTTACTATGCAGGCTATTTTTTTTAAAAATCAGATAAAACTTGTTGCAACTTTGCAAACACGACTTATTGATAGGACAAAATTTAAAACTCACTTCATACATTCTAAACTAGAAATAGGTTAGGAAGTGGTTTTAGGTTCCCATTCTCTCTCCTCCTCCAATACATATGCTTTGGAACACTTTCTTTAGATGAACAGGAAAAACAAAGAACTTGAAAACTTTCCCAAAGCTTCTCCCTTCCTTTTCAAAGAAATTTTAAATAGGAAAAGCCAATCTTTTCCAGTAGGACAAAAAAACAACTCTATAATAGTCTTTATAGCCTCATAAACCACAGTACCACCCAAGATGTTAACAAGCTGGCATGTTTTGAGCATCAAAGATAGAGAGGAAACTGTGTTTACATGTTTGGCACAAAAACTAATGAGGAAAGTCAATTGGCCCTTTGTCTTGAGGGTCTGAAGCACTGTGCTCTAATGTTTGGTTTCTTCGTTGGCACTTGTTCAAGTAATCACTTGTGGCCTGACAAAGCAGCACTTGTGTTTTATTAGTGGCCATGCTGAACTCTCCTGCCTGGGCTGTGTTGTCTCTCAATAGAGTGCTACAGAGGAGGGCACACTTATTTGAAAACACTAAATCAGAGCATGATGATCTTTGCCCGACAAATGAAACCTAGAAAAAAACAATAACAAAAAAATTGTTTGGAATGACTCTCCATGTGAAGGAGAGAAGACAAACTATAAGAGGGGAAGAAAGGAGGGAAAGTACATATTACTTATATACCTAAACACTTTGGACTTTGTAAATACTCAAATGAAAAGTAGTTAAAAGAATTTCCCCTTCTAATCATGTATGCTGCTTTAGCATCTAAACCTGCTGCATTCTATTGCATTGTACAATCAGAGGCCAGGAAATATGCCTGCAGTGATGGAGGATGGGCAAGGTGACCTTAGAGTTCTTTTCTAGTTGAGATTTTTTTTGTTGATATGAAAGTCTAATCACAGCACTCCTAGAGGAACTTTGTTTCGTCATTGGAATTTAGTCTGGTGCAAAGGGAATTGTCAGAAGTGGGTCAGACACAGTATTTCGGTTTCTCCCTCCCTTTTGCTTTAGTTTCTTGATAGGAAGATACAGGATAATCATAGCATTTGTGTCTATATTTTTTAAATAGGTAGGCCCCTTTTTTCTGGCCCCACACCCTAAAAGAAAGATGACTTTTCCCTTGATTTGGACAAAAAAACTAGACACACAAATTTAGCTGCCAGAAGAATTTTCAGGTTAAATTTTCTGGCATTTTCACAACTTGATCCAGTAAAAATAACACCTAGAACAGTTTGTTCTTGTTATTCCTAGTTTCAGTTCTGTGAAAGAAATGATAAGATGTTCAAAAATAAATGTCTTTTAGGGAAAAAAGGGTTAAAGTAGAATGTTTATTATACTTTAAATGGGGTTTTAAGAGAGGTTAGGATATATTGTTTCTTTTGTCAGGCTTTCAAACCCATATTTACATTGAATGCCTTATGGTAGATCTTCATGGCAGGCAGGAATGTATACTCAGCAAATCCAATGCCATTAATTTACAACAAATGGCATCTATAATGAGGTGGAGGCAGGTGGGAAATAATGCCTAAATCTTTTTTTTTCTCCCAGAGCAGCCACAATAAGGAAAGTTAGAGTTCAGACTTCACAGAATATTGTTTGGCATAATTATCTTAAAAACATTCAGAAGCAATTAGAAAGTTAAAGGAGAAAAAATGTTTTAAAAAGTTTCCTCCCCACACATATTTCAAATATGGAAAATGCTGACAAACATATACTATAATATTTAATGGCCTTTAAAACCATATATTATAAGCAAGTCTCAGAATATCATTGTTGACTGCCACTGTCCCTTAAGCAGAAAAAGGAAATTTTAATTTTGAAGATGGGCAAATTGATGGTAAATTATTATTGCTAATAATTATACATAAGTTCCTGTAGCATGCTAGAAGCACATAAATAACATATTTAAGGTCAGAGAATGAGCAAGCAAAGTCAATTTCAGAAAAAAACTACCAAAGGAGAGCTTGCTTCTTGCCAATGATTTATTAAAAGGGGTTCTCAGAATGGGAGAGAAAGGAGAAAGTGTCATTTATTGTTATTTAAAAAGGAAAAATAACTCAATAGATCCAAAATGTGAATTCAAATTCATGTCTTTCCTGGTATTAATTTAGGAGTCTAGATAGAGCATTTCTGGTAGGAAAAGTTTATGAGTATAAAAGAAAATGTTGGTAGGATCCTAGTCTTTAAAAGTAATACCTTAGCAATATGTAGATCTTCCAGTGACAAGGGAGTCACATGCATAATGATAAAATAGTGGCATACAATGTCTTGCAATCTATTCCAGTTTTAATCATACACAGCTCTCTTCCTCCCTTAGGTCTAGAAGGGTTCATAAGGGAGAGACTAGCTGTCCTCCCATTTTCCCCACTTTACAATCCCCTCAGGTATTTTTCCTTTGAGGAGGTTTATATTGGAGAATGTCAGGCATCCTTGCAAGCACAGCAGCCTGCACATTTCCAGTGCATGCTGCTGGGATGGTGATGAGGAAGGAAGGGAGGCTCAGAAGACAGGGAAAGAGTGATAATCACCTATTCCCCTACTGAGCAGCTGTCCAAAGTGCAGCTGCTGGTTGGTAGAACTGTTGCCACTCTCTTGCAGGGTTTTCTCCCATTCTGCACCTACTTTTGGAGGGCCGATTGACCTGGAAATGGAAGAATGTTTAAAGTTCAGATAGACCTGCATTCTAACACGTCACACAACAGTCTAATTTTACTTCCTCCTCCACCTATGGAGAACAGATCTGAATGTATAAAAATGAAAGTAAAAGAATATAATTATTATAATCTCTTAAAGAATCTTGAATGTATTGTTGTTGTTGTTTTTCCTTTTTTCCATGTTGAATTTATACATGTAGATAAAATAGTTATGGCATTGATTCAAACAGTGAATCTCAATTCCCAAAACAAATGTATTTGGTTGCTACCTAGAATGGTAGAAAATATATCAATCTCTTTTTAAACATATCTTACTTCTGAAATAACTTTGGAGCTTAATAAGCTCTACATATTCATCAAATGTGATGTCACAGTGGGCATAAATGATAAAGTTGTAACAAGATTCTATGTTAGTTTAATAATAATAATGAACTTTTTAAATGGACATGAGTTTCATAGGGAGTTACTACACTCCAAACAACAGACTAAATTATACCATATGGGATATAATATATGTATTTTATTGTTTCATTGCTGCTATAGTCTTTACATTATCAGTCCATGGAGTCCCCAGGGATTGTAAACTATAAGGATGATTTGGTAGGATGCTTTTTAAGGGTAACACATGAGACAAGTGCTGAAGTAGTCACCTATTTAAAAAATAACTAAAACTGGAGGGTGAGGATAGAGAGAGAGAATGACAAAGGTTCCATAATTTAAACAATATATAGCCTAACTCTACTGCAGAGTTTTGGGCCAAGTATGCTTTCAAAGATGAAATTTCTTCACAAGCCTTTGCTGAATATTCAGTTAAGTATATTAAAGCTAAACACTAAACCTTCCATAGAAAAATAAAAGCACAAACTCTGAATGCTAAAAAAAAAAATAAATCACAAACCTTTATTTTATAAAACACAAAATCTTTTAACATTTTTCATAGTTACAGAAAATATAACTGATAAATGATTTGATTGTTTGAATTTAATGATGTCCAAATTATGTCCTACTTGTAAAGAAAATAAAACTATCACAACTAAATCTGAGGAAATTGAACAGATAACAGAGTTGTACAGAATCTTTATTATAAAAGATTCAAACAAATAGGTTCACAACAGGTTTACATAAGGAGCTGTTGCTATCTTAATTGACAACCATGTTTACAATGTAGAACAAGTAAAAGAGAATTGTACTGGAACATCAGAGAATTCAGTTAGAAGTATTGGCTCTGAGAGTTCCCAGTTTTTTCACTGTAGTTGTCACTTCTCTGGCCTTCCATTTCCTCATGTGTAAGAAAAAAATGAAGATAGTATTTGAATTCACTGCCTAAGATGATTGTGAAGAAAATTGGATGTAAACCTTAAAACAATATTAAAATTTAATAAATTAAATGAAAACATAGAAAGATATTTAATTGTATCATGAAATACTACACCATAGAATTTTATTTAATACTAGGAATAATGCTAAACATAGAAGACAAAAAATTAAATATATATTATATGTGCCTATGAATATGCATTTACAATTTTAATTAAATAATTCATATATTTATGTTTCAAGTCATGGAAGTATATATCTTTATCTCTATCTCTGCCTCTGTATATCACTGCTGATAGCTATACCTATAATATTTATTTATATAAATTTCTTCAAAAATGACATATAGGATTATGATTATTAATTTATATGATTTTGTCTATATAAAATCATGCTTTAGAAATTGCCATGGTTTAGAAATCTATAGTTTAATGAATCACTTGAAAATGCCATTTTGTTAAAATTTTAACAAATCACTTCTATTTTATATTTATTTATATAATCAAATAGGATTCCTAGTACTTGATTGATTTAAGTAATTTTGGAAATGCAATATATTACTATAATTAAATTTGACACATTTATTAACTACTGGAGTACTGAAAAGTAGTTTAGAACTGTTACTAAAGATATTAATTAAAATATAAAACATATAAACTATCACATATGGATAAATATATGCATGTATAAAGGTACAAATAATACATGTGTGTATCTATTGTATAAATACATATGTGTATATATATATGTATGTATATATGTACATATATATGTGGTGTGAACACGTATAAAATCTTGGAGGGCAATAGGATTGCTGATTTTGCTTCCCATATTTTATTATTTAATTACCAAAATGTAGCAATTATCTTCAATTTTTCTGTCATGTGTTTTTGTATATTTATAAGAATATTTGTAAGTGAAAATGAAATATATTTCCACATATCTCTTTAACAAGGAACTCACAATTTGGTATTTTATCATTAAGGAATAAATTGAATTTATTAGAAGAAATTCTCCAATTTCCAAATGAGCATGTCTATTATATCAGCTAGGTATTCAATAGAAGAACTCTTTACTTAAGGTTTAGGGAAAGATATTTAGATATGTAAGTATAGTGTTATAAACCAAAATGTATTCATGCATCTTGACCTAACAAAGAATATGGAAGCACATTTATTCTGAAGTCATTTAACAGAGCTCTTCTACATTGGTTGTATCTTTTAGAAAATGAAAACACTGCTTTGAAGCCCACTGAATCCCTTCAATTCATTGGATAATTAATTACTACATACACACATGCACATACATGCATATACAGCTTTATGGCCTAATGCTTTTATCATTTCAAGTCACAATGTTTTAACCTTAAAAATTATTAATAACCATTGAATGTGGTCCTGCTTTCCAAAAATGTATTGAAATATCTAAGTATTTATAGAGATTACAATGAAGCTCTCTCTGTGAACTGAGCCATGTTTTAGACTATACAATGCCTTCCAACGCAAGCAGAATGTTCATCTTCATCACTAAAAGGTTTTCCTATGGATAAAGCAATATGGCTGTTCTCTTCCCTACTTAATAGAAAGAGAAATTTAACATCGTTTCTTGGCTTTCAGAGTATTTATAATTTAATTAAAAAGTTCTAGGACAGCAACAACAAAAATAGAGTCTAATATTATGAGTGCTTTCTTTGAGGAAAAAAATTAAGAACTAGGAAATTAAGGCAACAATTTAGTCATTTAAACCAAAGATTCCCACCCAGCCCCCAACTCTCATACTTCAAAATGTTCCACTGAGCTGTAAGATAATGCAAATGGACAAAAGCTCCAAGCCAGGCTTCTGCAGAGAAAATCTGGGCCCTGCAAGTTCGATTAAGCTAGCTAATTTTCAGTCAAACAAGCTAATTTCCAGACAGATTCTTCTGATGTTTTCCCTCTGTTTGTAATTTGCATCATTAAATAGCTCGGTGTTTCAAAGCAGCAATAGGAGTAAGGTCACAAGGCTTTATGTTAAGTAGCAACAACTTTTTTTTTTAAGATGTTAGAAAAAGCAGCTGATCCTGATGTAAGATGGTTTTCTTTCTTCTTTGTGGGAAGGTGGGTAGAGTATCTTATGGATCAGAGACATTTTACTTTGTGAGGGAGAACAGCTTTACTGAGTGTCTTTGTGCTCCAGAAAGCTGTGTAGGATCACAGGTGTCCTTAGTTATCAAGATTTTTTTTTAAATTGTGACTCTCCCTTCCTTAGAACAGCAGGGCAGCTATCTGATATGAGTATATCATTTTAAGTAGTAAAATATTCAAAAGTCTTAAGGCATGTTTAAGCTTTACAAAACTGAGAAGTGAATTTCAAGATGTCTTATTTTCTTTTGAGTTTTACAAAATCCTAAGCACACAGATAGCATGCCAAATACAGTGCATGTAGGGAAAAAAAAAACCTTTGCCCCTTCACCTATACCTCTCTATTGTAATGACATTTCTCTTTGTCTATCTGGCCACAGAAAATAAATTCTATGACACTGGTACCCTGAAGCACTGCTTCCTATCCTACAAAATGACATTGTCATTGGGATTGAAAAATTCTCCATCATATAACACCAAGACTTCAAACTAATGTAGCTGAGTCAAATTATCCTTTCAATTCTGCAGGAGGGAGAGAGATCATAAAATGCTCTCAATCCATAGGAACTCCCCCCATTGACATGAATGAGTTCAGTTGTGGATTGAAGACACTATATGGTCCTGAAACATGACCCAGTTTTTGAAAATGATTTTATTAGACATATCATATTTTGCCTCTACACAAGCTTCACTTAATCACACATTCTAGGACCAATATATGTGAATATTTGTTGCCAGTTGAGAATGTACAGTAGGAAATCTGTCTTCTTTTGCAAAGGAATATAATAGGTATTTTGAAACAAAATATACACCAAACTGGTAGAATAATTGGAGTTCTTGTACTGACTTTTTTTTCTTTAGAGTATTCCAAGTTATCAAAATCTCAGAAAGTAAACCATATGAAACCCATACTATCATATCATAGATACAATAGAAACCATATGGTTTCTATATATATGTGTGTATATATGTATATATATAGTCATAATCATTCTGTCATCAAAATGTGGGAGACATAGCTGTTACAAAGCAGAATATGTGAGAAAATTTAGGTCATAGGAAAAGTAGCATTTATTTATGAGCTTTACCTATGTGAAAAAGTACATTGGTCAGCAAGCCTCTTCCCCAAGAACAAAAATAGTAACATTCTCCTGAAAGACTGCAATGAAATAATCAATGAATGAATAAATGAATTAAAAAGTATTTATGAAATGCTTATGCCTGCCAAGTGCTATGGTACATGCTATATGTTATCAAACATATGAATAAAAATCCATTTTAAGTACAATGTTTCCTTTTAGAAATAATTTTTATACTTCTAATGTATTTTTAAACATTTTATGTTTAAAGAATGTTTAAGTATGACATTTTAAAATAACTGGACCTACTTATCCCTCTAATTAGTTAATTTGTGCTAATTTCTTATAAGATAATATGATTTTAAAAGGTTTTACTGAAATATTGATTTTTAAAAAATTTTACTTTTTGCTTTTTTTTTCAGTGCCGACCGTATATAATCCATTGTACACTATCCTATCATTTTACTTCTTTTTCCACTATGTACAAATCTAATGGGCTCTTGCAAAAGCTTGTTTTTAAGAAAACAACCTGCCCTGTATCTCTCCCATGGAGACCTAAGGCCAATAAGATCCATTAGAAGCAGCAAATGCAGAAAGCTGATTGAGTCTCAAACACTTTGATGTAAGTAGTATGGACAAACACTTGGGTGTGAACAGCCCTATGCAATTCTAATGGATGGATATTCTCCAATGAATTTGCCATTTCTCTTCCTGCAGAGCTGTTGGTAAAATGGGCTTAAGATGTAGTTATCTGTCTTCACTTGCCTATTTAGATCCAGCTGAAGAACAGGAAAGTAGTTCAATAAGGTAGGTGGTGTAGGATGGAATCTTTTGAGTGCATCCTGATGTGTGCAAACAAGACATATTTAATTAGTATTGTATTCCATATTTTTTAAAATACCCAAGATTTGAAATATGATAATTATCTTTTAACAATTTACAGCTGCTCAACTTCTTAGATTAAACTATAACTGGTGCTGGTTCATACAGCAGATCACAAGTGAATACTTTTCATAGTTGCTAGTTTATAAATGTCAAGTCTTAGGTTCACAAAATTAGAACAAGAGACTTTCCTTTTTTTTTTTTTTTTAAATCCTTCTTGTCCAAACAAAGCTATGCAAGCTTGCACCTATGTAGTGATCACTAGTGATTAAAGGCCAAGTAAAACAAGGAAAAAATGATGAAATAAATCTTGAAATTACTAGTGGGTCTGTAACAGATGTATTACCAAAGATATTTTGTTTATCCACTTGAAATTTGGATGAAAAGAATAATTGAGCTTTTAATTTTACCCAGGCAAACTTGTTAGCCTTGAAAAAGCAATTTTTTTGGCCCCCCACTCTATCTGGCTGCACAGAATTTTCAAAGCAGCACAATGTTATAAAAAAAAAATGCCCTTTTAATCAGATTACCCTTGGCGATCGTCCCAAACTCAGGCTGAAGTGCAGTGCTTGTGGTTTCTCAACAGCTTACACTAAGCCTGCACCATGGAAATAATCTACTTTTAAAACCCAGGAAACAAATCGACTGCACTAAGGACATAAGTCGCTGTCATTAGGGAGTGATTAGGCTAAACATTTTTATACACTCTACTAGCCCAGTTTCAGATTGTATATCTCTGTGTTGATAGGAAGAATGGCACCTCAGGTGATTGTTTGGATCAACCATAGAAAAATGTTAATAAATTCAATTTAAATCTAATAATAGAAACAGAGAAATAAAAGAGATTTCCTTTCAACTTTAACTTACTGATACTAGAATCTTAATGATTACCTTGACTAGAAGACTGATAGTTTGATTACTCAGGATATGCAGTGATTTTTTAAAAAATGTGCTCTCCCCTCTCCTTAAAATTTCATCATCTTCTAATAAATTACTATTATTTAACTTTGCTAGCAGACTTCCTGTGCTACATAATTTATATAGGAAAATTTGTGAGGTATAAGAACATACATTTATTTCTCTTCTCTTAAAATTTGGCATTAGAATTCCATATTTATAATGTCCTTTTATATTTAAGTTATCTTTGGGGATCTAGAGGCATTCTGTTATGTTCTAGGGAGAAGGGACATGAAAGGGAGTTTCAGGTTGAGCCAAAATGCCTTCTAATACTTTTCTTTCAATATCATCACTGCCAAGTAAGGCTGGAAGGCCCATAGTCACATATTATACTGAATACTATGCTGGTGAAGAGCAAACCCTGTAGCATTCCCGATTTCAGACAGCAAATCCTATAAGGGTCTTGAAATTCACAGGTCAATTTTTTCTCAATGAGAACACACATAATCATATTTTGTTTTGTTTTAAATATGGAGATATGGGGGATGGGACTTTAGGTATTTCCTTTGATGAAATCACCAGCTTAACTACCAGGGCTAAGTAACTAGAGGTTCATTTTTCACCTGGGAAATTGAAGTCAGATTGGAAGAGGGGATATTCAACTATCCACAGCTCATGCTTGGTCCTTGGTTGATCCCTACTTTGGATATTCAGCTGATAGTTTCATTTCTAAATTATGAAACATTTTATTAATCCTCAATCTGTCCTCTCTGTCTTGACAATAACACTGTCTGACAGTCAAAGATTAATATTTATTAAATACCTTAGATTTTTATAAGGAAGGACCTCTACTAAATCTCTCATACTACATCCTCCAGTAAAGTAAGGAAGAAGATAACCTAATGAAAGAATGGCCTGAGTATGGAGTGACCACACATCAAGGCCTGACAGGAGGATTCACAGTGTAGCCACCCTTGAACCAAAATGCCAATATTCATTCATATTCTAGATATCCATCCCTCTTTCCAAGCATAACCAGCATACATGGATTTTTTTATACTCTTCTTCCTCATAATCTCCCCCACCTTTTCATTTTCATGAATAATACATGAGCTGATAAATATGCAATTTCAAAAAGTGCAGACCCGGCAGCACTGCATTTGGAAGAAAAAAAAAAGGCTTGTGCTCTTTTTCTTTTTCACACAGAAGTCCTGAGCTGCACTTAACAGAAGACAAATTTCCAGTATTCAAAAGCTTTATGTGTACATATATATATGTGTGTGTGTGTGTGTGTGTGTGTGTGTGTGTGTATGCATACATATATATACACACATATACATACACATACACACATTATATATATATGTGTATATATATATAATATATATATATATATACACATACACATACACATACATATATAATAGAAGTACAATATTTAGAATTACTGTATTTCTGGTCTGATACCTTGTTGTAAATTGTCTTAGGAACACTGGATAAAATAAACAACAAAAACATGGTGGTGTTTTTTTTGCTTGTTTGTTTTTAATTAAGTTAACAATTCTTAAAATTTGCACCTGCTTGTCATCCTGCTGATTACTGAAATTTTGAGAATAGATGCTTTGCAAATAGGCCTTTTTCTGCTAGTTTTGTTTCAGTTTGTTGGGAGTGGGATGGGGTTTCTGTATCGTGGAGGGCCAGGTTATTTTATAGATGGGCATATAAAGCATACATTGTAATTCTCTGGTACTAATACCAGAAAGGTCTCAATCTTCTAAGGTTTCCCCTAAGCAAGAGCTACTTATTTGACATCCCCAGGACATTATTCAGAGGCCAGTTTAATAAGATCAACAGTCAACCGTTCTCCCTGTACATCTAAAGAGGTAAAGTCACCCAATTCACACATGCAGTGGGAGAGCGCACAGCACAGCACAGCACAGCACAGCAGAGCTCCTCCATTTTGTGGACTAATTGCTTGATTACTAGACTGAAACAAAATGGAGGAGAGATTTTTTTTTTAAAGCAGCTCAGGGGCTGATGTGACAAAAGAGAAGAATGATTAGGAGAAAAAATGGAGCTCCAAGAACATTAGGAATACAATTACATGAATATTAAATGGAATGTAATAAATAGCGATTACATGTGTATTTATATACTGTATACGGAGATAATAGATAGGTATACAATCCACATGGGAATGCAGCTATTGCAATTGGGTAACAGCTGTTTTTTTGTTGTTGTTTGTTTGTTTGTTGTTGTTGTTTTAAGAAGCCTAGGTCTGTGAAAAGTAACCTTTTGGATGATCACTTAAATTGGAAAACTCCATGGGTAAGAAATAGACCACAGTATTTAATTTGGGCTGGCTAGTTGGAAGCCCATATTTACTGTACAATAATTTTAAATTTAATTAAGTCACACTGCTGACGCTAGTAGCATCAACACAGTAAAGATGATTAATTGCATGCTTAAATGAAATATAAACAGCCCTAAAAGTAACATTAATGCAGAACCCTGCAAACAGACACTGGATGATAGATTTCAGCATAAGCACCTACCTACATGTTGAAGGAGCATACACGAGTTGTAACGTGGGCCCTGCATATCAATGTGATCATTGTACCAAAAATATAACCTTTTACGAGTCATTATTTTTCCAAGACAACTTTCCATTTTTTGCCCTCACCCCCACTACCTTGACATGATTTGTTATCTTATAGAAGAATTTTCACACAATTTGCATTGTCATCTTATGGATTGGCTACTGGTCTACAAACATGAGCTGACACACTGTAATAGTGGGACTGTGCTGTCACAACAAGGCAGCTGGACTGTTATATATTCCACTTTGCTTCCATTGTATTTTCAATTCACAGCAGTAGCGGGACAAAGGGCCTGACAGAGCTAACCATGGATTGTCACCTTGATTTGTCCACTCTAGCAGATATGCAGAAATGAATTATTTTCTCCTGCTTATAAACATAACACAGAAGCAAATAAGCTTGCAAACAACATTTTCTAAACCATGCTATCTGAGAAACATCAAGCTCTTCCTCGATGCTACATGCTGCCTCTCTCACAAGGGGAAAAAAAGACAGAAAGAACCATCAGATTAGTAAAGATACCCTCAGACTCTCCTTCGATAATATATTCTAGACATTAGAAACAAAACTCCCTCTGATTGAGAGATATGTAATTTGTATTCTGCTTAGCTTTTATTTTTGATGAATGCTATCACAATGCTTCAAAATGCAAAATTATATCATATTTTTACAAGAAATGTGCTGTATGAAACCTAGTAAATAAAGCTGTTGTTTTCACAAAAATTAGGTTGAATTTTAACATTTTTTCTTAAAATGATCAAAATGACTTTACTCACAGTCTATTATAATATACTTTCACATTAAACATAAAGCATGTCCTATTTAAAATTTACCAAATGTTAAAGCTCTAATCTTTGAACAATCCAAAAATAGTTGACTGTTAATGAGAAAATTCACTGCGAGATGCTTCTCTGATGCCAGTTGTTTAATTTACTACGTTATTGACAAGGTGTTTGAATGTCTTTTGAGATGCGTGCAGTTTTAATAGACACACATGTATAAATGAAGCAGAAAGGGCTTTGGAAGTTTAAAAAGAAATACAATCCAAAAAGACAAAAAAAGAGAAGGGAATGGGGTGAACCTATTCTTTTTCTGACAGTAAGAAAGTGTGATTGTCATTCCTGGCTAGCATGGAAGAAGAATTTCTTACCTGAAAAAGGTGTGGGAGGTGTTGGAGAGGGGGGGAAGACGATGAAGATAATTTTGAAAGATATTTTAATTATTATTGAAATCTCAGCATAATAATCTATCAAAATATGTTTTCTTTAAAATATAGTCTTGTCCATTTTGAAGCTGTAAGACACATAAACTCCCAATTAAATTGTGCTAAGGTTATACCCATCAAAGTATAGAGCATTCCCCTCTGAAGAAAGGCTTTTTTTCAGATGGGGAGGAGAACAAGAAGCATCATTTCTATACTGTTTTGTAAAACATTTATTTCTGAGATTGGGTTAAAATGAGAGCACACTGTTACACATCAAATCATGCACTATTTTTAAAGACTACACTTAAACCACGTACCATTTTAAGTTCTTTATTAATTTTGACTTCTAAATTGTGGAAGACTATTGACTATTTTTATATCCATCAAAAAGCTACACATTCATAGTAATTGTTTCAGCCAAAATAAAGCACTCTTCATGTTTGTAAAAGTAGGTGTGGAAGGGGGAAACATAGGAAAACACCTCCTATTTTCTGTTTCTGAATTGCTTAGGAAAAATCTAAATGTGCCCAAAAAGAACCATTTATTGTCTGAGGGGAAAAAAAAACTGTACAGATTTGTCTTCCTTCTGAATTCTATGCAGCCAACCGTAATAGGTCTTTGACAGTTCACCTGACTGCAGCAGAAATGGGAGTGTGATGGTTACAGTGGATGACAGAAAGGGGCCATTTGAAGTGCTATTATGCAGTCTACATGAGAAGATTTCAGCAGATTTCAGCTCTACCTAGTTACACTATGTACATTTTTTTTTGCCTTTTACTAGTTGTTCATGGCTTACAATAAGAAATCCACATTCTTTTCTGTGACCACCAAATAAAGCATCCTCTGCTTTAAGAATTAGTATCCTGTAGAATGATTTCCAACTTCCTTTGGCATGCCACTCTGTTTAATGGTCATAAATAAAACACCTATATTAGAACTCTCTTGCACATGCAGTTCATTTTGAAAACTATAATGCTTCTTTATTCATCCTGTTTTATCATAATTTCAGGGGACATAACGCAGAACAGTAAAATTTTTCAACTAATGCACCATGGAAGGCTATGCCCATTTTAAGGCTTTTGTGAAAATAGTATTACTAGGGCAAAAATGATTTCTTCAAAGCTTGCATTTAAAGCTTTAGGAAAAAAAGTACCTTTGCAATCTTCTTTAAAAGGGAAAGTGTGGTATTAAGTATGGTTCTGGAAATGGATATCTCTTGTAGTAATCTTATTGTACATACTCTCCATTTCATATGTGGAAAAAACTTTAAAGAACCTACAAAATCTGAAATATACCCACAAATAGTCAGTTTCTTAATAATAAAATAAATTAATTTTATGACTAATTACTATAAAAGTAATGATTTTAGTTCAGAAAAAAAGCCAAATTATTTTTATAGAACATTCAAAATAGATTAGATTGAAAACATAAGGATTGTACACATTTCTTTCCAAGAAATACTAATTTCACAAATAGAGAGAAAAAAATCACTTTAGCAACATAAATAAGAAAGTAATCAAATGCTACCCTGCACCAACCTAAACTTACATTATACTTAAGAGCAAGGGGAATAAAACAACTATGTCCCTTGATATATTGTTGAGTAGGCCTTCTCTGGTTCTATTTTCCACAGAGGGTCAAGACTGCTGACATGGGATTAATAAGCTACTCCTCCTAAACCATGAATCAGAACAATTGCTGTCAGTTTCATATGGCACAAATGCCTGAAAATGGAAAAGTTGGAAAGTCAGAGCACAAATCAAAAGTGTGAAAATTAAAAATGAGCATCTGTATCTCCAATTTAATAGATAGTTTTGGCTATTTGTGGTTTCCTAACATTGTCAAATTAAAATGATAACAGCGTCCAATGTTGGCTTATCATTATTAAATACCTATCTCTTCTTTCTCCATCAGCACATACTCTACTTCTTTAGAGGGTGGTTCTATTAGTCGTGGTGACATTTACCAAAAATTTTGAAAAAAGAAAAAAAAAGAGAAAGAGGAGGGGGGAGAGAGAGAAAGAGGGAGAGAAAAAGAAAGAGAGAGAGAGAGAGAAGGAGAGAGGGAGGAAGAGAGGGAGAAAGGGAAAGAGGGAGGGAGAGGAAAAGAGGGAGAGAAGGAGAGAGAGAGAAGAGGAAAAATCTAAAGTTTCTCTTTGCCTTTGGGTATGTTTCATTTGTATCTATGCGTATATTTAGACATGTATGCTGACCTGCAGGTTAAATTGAATATTTGCTGGGTTGCATTTGTGGATCTCTTCTGCATACATATTACAGGGCTTATTGATGTTTAACCTCTTGGTGAATGTATACATCATATGGTTGAAAATACTAGATGCTAGTATCTTCTATAAAGGGAAGCTGAAATAATTTGCTAATAGAAATGACTATAACAAGCTTTTTACACTAAGATACACTTGTATTAAACAGAATGGCAGGGTGCCTAAGTGAGACTGCTTCTATTACTAATGATGACATGAAAATGGACACTTATTAATCACATTTTGAATAAAAAAATCTGCATTTTTAAAAATTAAATTCAGTCTAAATAAATCATTTGTTTTAGGGATAAGGTATAATATTTAAAACCCTTACTTAGCAAAGAGCTTTAATTTTTTTTTATTTCCAGCAAGGTAAGTGTTAAGATTATATGAAATAGCATAAGATGAACAGATACATGAATGAATAAAATCTATTGTGATAATGAAACTGTTGCTGTATTATATGAATGCAAAGAAAGTACAAGGAATTCTTCAAAATAAAAACCTTAATTGGGATGATTGATTCTTATCATTCAGTAATAATTTTTTTTTCATTTTAAGGTAAAAAATTTCCTTAAAATTTCTACTTCTATTACTAAAAAGAAAATAACTAATATTTAAAGAAACAAAATTTTATTTAAGTTTAAAGTATTTGCTTTCCCAAGTGTCAAAATATCTTGCATTCTTAAAAAAAACATAATGATCAAAATAGCAATTAATAAATTGGATTTTATCTCATGTTCATTGTTATCTGCTTTTATACTACTGACAATGATAAATAAACATTCATTAGATTTGATTGCAAGATAATATAATAATATTCTTAGGGCACGATATAAATAGGAAATTGCCTTTTATCATATGTAATCCATAAACTCCCAATATCTAAACCAATTCATTTCTGCATCTATTAAATTCTGTTTTATTTCAACTTTTTACACAATAGAGACAAAAAACCCAGCAGAAACTAGTTGAAATATACTGTTTCAAATAGGTTTCCATAAAGAAAAGTAATATAAAATATAAATGTGTAATACTTAATATTTTATTTTAACCACCCACTTTACAAAATAAGAATTTTTAAATATATCTTTTAAATGAATTGATTCATATATCTATACAGAAATTATTTAGAGTTCTGAATCATTAAACAAAAATATTATTAGTATTCTACAATACAGAAACATTTATCTTAAAAAATGAATCAGTCTAATTTCTAGGAAATATTTGGAAAGTATTAAAGATATAGTCACATTTATCCCCTCAAGTATTAAAGTAATATTTAATTTTTCTAGTTGTACAAATCATTTGATAATTTAAAAATGCTCTAGGGAAACAAATTAAAATAAATTCCATAGGATAAAATATTATTTTTAAAGAAAATATGAAAGACTGGAAGAACAAGGGTTTTTTACAGTGAGTGTCTGATTGGTAACAGCTGTCTTTTACCTATATGTGATGTTAAAAAAAAGATTAATGCATTTTATAATTGATGAAATATTTGACTTGAAATAATTGGTTATAGTGTAACTATAAATGAACATTTTACAGTATGCTGACAATGACTTATAAGTATGTTTAACAAAACTACTACATAGTTTTCTAATTCTAGAAGGCAATATAAACACTTTGTAAAATAATTCTAGGAAAATTTTTCTTCCTATTTTTATTAGTGGTAATTTTTATTACTAGTTATTTTTTGCTTTTTTATTTTATATATATACATATATATGTATATACATATACATATATATATATATATATCACACATATATATATACACACACACACATACACACACACACATACAACAAAAACACTCCCTTTAGGATTTGATGGAGGTAGATGCTCAAACTCTGTTCTTATAAAATACTTTTTCAGGATTTCTTTTCTTTTGAATTATTGAATGCTATTCTTGTTAAGGAAAAAAAAAAAAACACCTCCATGTAAGTGTAATCATACTAAAGATTCAAAGAAAGAATTTGAAATAGTGGTTTGTATAACATAGAAAAATAAGGTATTTTTGGGTAATGAGAATGTGCTATTTGTTCAAAATCCAATTGATATATAAACTATTTGCAAAGAACAGTCAAAGATGAAAACACATGTCATAATCCATAGAATAAAACCAAAGTAAGCTCAAACATATAAATAAAGAGAAGCTGGAGCTTTGGTATCATACCTGAACATCATCTCTGCAAGACCAAATCACACTAATAGAGAAAGAGCAAAAGAAGCTCAGAAATGGTTGGGGGAGGGGAATAAGGGAGGACTGGAAAGAGGAAAGAGGCTGACTTGATAACCTTTAGTAAGGGAACCAATCCATTGATGTATCTCCTTCCATACACATCAGAACATTTTTACTAAGACAAAAC
Source organism: Myrmecobius fasciatus (assembly GCA_023553655.1). Taxonomy (NCBI): domain Eukaryota; kingdom Metazoa; phylum Chordata; class Mammalia; order Dasyuromorphia; family Myrmecobiidae; genus Myrmecobius; species Myrmecobius fasciatus. The sequence goes on along the minus strand of JAJPUD010011177.1, from coordinate 19,762 downwards.
TGTTTACCTACACAAAAACGACAAATACACTGAATCTTTACTAATTTATCCCAGGTATATGTTCTTCAAAGTGGAAAAACCAAACCCTTAAATATTCAAATACTTTTTTTTCTTTTCCATATTTTAAAAAGTGTTAAGAAGTCATTAAAAATGGACTTCAGCATTTACCCATGACACACACACATATCTTTTTTTCACCTATTTTGCAATGTTATTATTAAAATGGAAACTTTAAGATGTGAAGACAACATAGAGTGTGAATTATATGGAAAAAAAATTTCTCTTTGTATTTCTGCAGACGTTGCTAGGAACTATCAATGGGTTAAGGAAAAAAAAACATAATTCACTTGACAATTTTTTTAAAAAACCTACAATTTTATTTTACTAACAAGATATATTTATTCTAGTATATATAACTTTCTAGAATTTTCTTACAGCTTCACCAAAGCTTGTTACATTGAAAAAATAGCACCAACAAATGATTTTTCTTTTACATATTCAAAGAATAATGCAGGAATATAGAGAAAAATTCTGTGACATATTTTCCATGTATGACATACTTCTGCCATTAAAACAGAAGAGATTCCTTTAAATGCTTTAAAAACAAGACAGTAATCCTTTTAAAAGAAGTACTTGTCACCTAACTTTGAAATAAAATGTTTTTACAAGTTATATTTTTAATTACAGAAGTAGTGCTTGGAAACTATGTGAATAAAAATTAAATAAAATACACATGGAAGAATAAAAATAAAAGGGTATCATAGAATGGTAAGATGGAAAGGACCCTCAGAGATACTAAGAGCATTTTTCTGCCTCTAGGTAGGATTTGTGAGGTTTCCTAAGAGTAATTTGAAACTGCAATGTGTACATTCATGCACAGTCACTCACAAACATATTGACAATTCTTCCTTATTCTATTGTTATATTTATAGAAAAGTATTCTACATGCACACACACACATATATATACATGTACATGTACACACATACATACACTCATATACCCCACACAAGTAATTCACCCAAATAGGGCAATAGTTCAATTTACTAGAGGAACCTGCATTATTTCAGGACTCGTACTTAATATGTTCATAAAGTACATAGTATCTCCCTAATTTATCCTTTTTTACATATAATTATAATCTACTCATTATAGTTAACAAAATCCAGCTGGAAGATTATGAAATAAGGTTTCAGGGATGAGATTCATTAGACTTACAGACATAGGATATTTTAGGCAAAGAGATATCAAGAAATTACTGTGAGAGGAAAAAAAAGATACCCATTTTGATTTAGTTGTCTGAAAGGTTAGTCTGTATTCAAGATAGTTTTAAAAAGTTTTATATTGGGTAGTAAGGAAGCAGAGGTGATCTTAGAGACAGAACATGTTTAAAATCATCACAAAATATGGAAACTTCTATACCAAGTGATAAATGTGTCTAAAATGTTTTAATTGTAGAATAATCTTTTCTTCATTTTCCTTGATTTATCTTAACACTGGAAATCTTAATATAGTCCTGATCCTGTCATTTTTCTAACATGAACTTTCTTCTTCATGGGAGCTACAAACAATATAGATCAAAACAATCATACATCCATGCTAGCAAAAGAAACGTATGTGTGTGTGTGTAAATGTGCATGTGTGTTTTAAAGGATTTTGTAAAAATGAATATGGCCTAAGTTGTGCCCTCTCAGTTGTCCTGCTGATTTATTTTAATATGAAAAAATCTAATCGCTGCTTGTAAAGCAGATTATGCATGTATTAAATTCTTTAAAATTAGAATATACTTAATACCACATTAGTTCCAGACATGCAAAGTAGGGAAAGAATTATGCACCTAAACAACAAGGCAGGATTTAAGCTTAGATTTTGACTTACTACAATTCTCATTTGGTGAAATAACAAAGATATATAATCTACCAGTTAATGAAAAGTTGTAACGATTTTCATTTTCCCCAGCAAATCATCAAACAGAAAAATTAAAATACCTCTTTTTCCTTTTTTTGTTGTGTGTGGGGAAAACTGATACATTATTCTATCTGGCTTCCAGAGTGAATGATTTACCCATTTCTTATTCTTCTTCCAGAAAGTTAAGCTTTATTTTGTGACTATTCCAATTAATTAAAAAAAATATCTGTGGAGACAATGGCTTAGAGAAAGGTTTCATGATGGCAGGAATATTTCCTTTACTTTCTAACTCTCACATAAGCAACCAAATCTTGGTAGACATCTTCTCTGAGAAGCTAAAAATGTTAAAATGCTGATTCTTTGAAAAATATTGTACCACTATATACATCCCTGGAAAATTTGATATTAAGTATGCACGATTTAACCCTTTAATCACTATCATCTCACTACTTTAGCATTTTTTAAAATGTAATTTTTGCTTTTCCTCTGAGACTCTCTAAACCTTTCACTTACCACTAAACAAACAAAGAAATAGATGAATGAGTAGATAAATGAATGAATAAATAAATAAATCTATTGTTAGGGAGGGAATGTTTTTTGTTCTCAGCTTACAGATGGAAAAGCAGTGGGAGAGAGAGGTCACATGGCTTGTCCACCAAGGTCACAAACTGAATTGATGGACCAATTCTTAGAACAGTGAACACAATCTATTTTGCCTTTCAAGACACAAATATATGCAGGCATAAGAGTTGTTCTTCTATACTATATGAATGGCTTTCTGAAAATGCAATTCACTTCAAAAACATATATTAGATGCCTGTTGTGTGCAAAGCAGTATTTTTCTTAAATAAACCAGGACTTAGATATGAAAATGAAGGGCTCTCTTAACAGAAGTCTACTTAAGAGACTACATACTTCAATGATATTGTTACTGTTCAAAATATTTCTGGATCACTTCAAAAAAAGATTTGAAAGCCTATTCACTATCTTCATAAGCAAATTAGTCATGTTACTTTATTGTACAGCTTTTTTGAACACGAAATAGTATTAACCAGTTTAGTTACAATTTTATTCACCAGACCTGACAGAGATTTTTTGCTTTTTACAAGAATCAAAAGCAATAACTACATAGCCTTTGAGCCAGAAGACTAAAGAACTCATCTAATCTAATTCATACCTGAATAAGCATCACTTTTATGACGTACTTAATGCATGGTCACTCAGACTCCACTTGAAGAGCTTCAGTGATAGGGAAATTGAAACTTAGTGAGAAAACATAACTTTTGGCAATTTTTTCCAGGTGGAACTTAAATATGTCCCCATCTCCCCCTCTCTTCCCCTCTCTTCACCCCCTTTTTTTTCTTTTGCCCAATTTGCCTATTTCTATCCTATGAGGGCTAATTAAATCAGTGTAGTTTCCTTTCTATGTGTTAGCTTTTTAAATACATGAAGAGAACTATCATATTCCATCATTCCTATCTAAGTTTTCACTTCTATAGGCGTTAAAGACAAAGATTAACCAACACTAAAAATATTCAAAAGGATAAACTAAAGATTCTAAAGACAGTCCCTAAAGAACTCTCATTTTTTCTTCAAGTGTTAGCATAGCTGGAATGTGCACATCATCCCCTGAGAAGACAACTTTGACATGTCCTAGACATTCTTTATGAAAATATATATTCAACTACATATTTTTCAAATACTTAATCAAGATTTTATAGTTACTTTATGCTTATATCTGTATGTCTCATTACAAATAGTGTTTGAAATATTTGGAATAATTAATGTCTCTTTTTAACTTTCACCTTATGAATTCTTTCCAAGTGAATTAGGGGCTAAAATATCCCTAAAGTATTATTAAAAAGGGGGTGAGAAGTATCTCAAACAAACACATAAACCCAAAACAACAACAAGGTAAAATCTTTTGAAAAGATATAGAAAAGCTACCCTTTTATGTTCTAGGGCACATAAAGAATTCTTACTAGGGGTATTCATAATTCATAGTAGTAGTAGTAGTAGTAGTAGTAGTAGTAGTAGTGGTGGTGGTGGTGGTGGTGGTGGTAGTAGTAGTAGTTGTGGTGGTGGTGGTAGTAGTAGTCAGAGTTGTAATAAAGTTGTAGTTCTTTTAATATTGCTTTAGAACAAGAGTAGAGATCTTTAAAAATATTTTGAGGGTAAAGGGACATGAAAATTCTGCATTTCGATACATATTTATTTCTTGTTCATACAAAAAATTATTTGTTCATTTCATTGTCCAAAGTGAGGAATAAGACTCACACTATAACAAAAGAAAAACCCAATAAACAAAAAGAGTGATCCCTCCTAGAAAGAGTTTATGATAAGAAAGGGTCACAAATATCTAAAATACAAAACAGCCTAAAAGTTATAAGAAGAGTAGGAAGTTCTATGAGATCATATGAAATTTTCTAAAATGAATGGTACAAAAATAGAAAGCAATAGAAGAGGAAAACCAAGAAATCTCTTCAAGAAAACTACAGCTATCAAAGGAACATTTAATGTAAAAATGGACACTATAAAACACAAAAATAATAAGAACTAAACATAAGTAGAAAAGACTATGAAGAGATTTTTGGTAAGACTACTTAAAATAATTATACAAGAAAGAACTTATCACCAAAAACCATGATGGCATGCTTAGTGATCTAGAACCAGACATCCTGTAGAAGTCAAGTAGGGTTTAAAAAGCATTGCTAACAATAAGGCTAGTGAAGTTGATGGAATTCCAGCTGGACTACCTAAAATCCTAAAAGATGATGCTAAAATATTGAACTCAATATGCCAGTAAATTTAAAAAATTCAGCAGTAGCTACTGGATTAGGAAAGATCAATTTACATTCCAATCTTAAAAAAGGGAAATGCCAAAAAATGTTCACATTACAGACAATTTCACTTATTTCACACAAAAGCAAACTTTATGCTTAAGATTCTAGAAGCTAAGTTTTAGCAATATGTAAACCAAAATTATTAAAACAGTTTTTGAAGAGATAGAACTAGACACCAATTTGCCAAAATTTATTAGATGATAGAGAATGCAGGGAGTTCAATCTATTTCTGCTTCACTAATTACAAAGGAGCCTTTGACTGTGTGGATCACAGCAAAATATGGCAAGTGCACCAAGAAATAGAAGAACCAGACCATCTCATTTGACTTATGAGCAACCTATGTGGCCAAAAAGCAAGTTAGAATCAAAGATGTAACAATTTATTGATTGAATATTGGAAAAGGATTATGACCAGTCTGTTATCTTATTTATTTAATGTATATGGATACATCATAAGAAATATTTACTGGAGAAATAAAAAGTTGGAATCAATGTTGTTTGGAGAAATATTAACAGATATGCAGATGATGCCACTATGATGGCAGAAAGTCAAGAATTAAAAAGGCTCTTGATAACAGTGAAAGAGAAGAATATAAATGCTAGTTTGAAGCTTAACACTAAAGAACAAAATTCCTAAGATTCTAATAACTGTTTCCATCACTTTGTGGCAAATAGAAAAAAAAAGAAATGTAAGCAATCTTAATTTTCTATCCGTGGACTTAAAGACCACTGCAGACAGCGATGGTATTTGCGAAGTTAAAAGATGTTAATTCTTGGAAGGAAAGTTTATGGCAAATCTGGAAAGCATACTAAAAACCAGAGACTTTACCTTGACAACAAAGCTTTATATAGTTAAAGCTATGGCTTTTCCAGTTAGTCATGTATGTATATGGGAATTGGGTTATAAGAAAAGTTGAGTACCACAGAATTTCTACTCTTGAATAGTAGATACAGAAGCCTTTTAAGAGTCTCTTGGATAGTAAAAGGATCAAATCAATTAATACTTAAAGAAATTAATGCAGAGAATTAATGACAAGGACAAATGCTGAAGTTGTAGCCTAAATATGTTAGATATATAATTAGAAGACAGAACAAAACTTACTGGAAAAGACTTGATTTGGGGAAAGATTGAAAGCAAAAGGAAAATGGCAGAGGATGAAATGAATAGATAGTGTTATGGAAGTAACAAATATGAGATGGAGATAATGGGGGATAGAAGGGCCTGGTATGCTGTGGTCCATGGGACAGTGAAAAGTCAGATGAAAGTGAAAAATAATAAGAAAAAGAAAGTGGAGACATCTATTATACATAGCCCTTTCAAGGGTCACAGAGAAGTGAGTCTGGATAGATTAAGGAAGGGTATTTTGTACCTGGGGGACACATGAATGTTCTTGGATACAATAAGGAAACACAGAGGGAGGTAAATGATTAGTGAAAGAGTAGAGTTGTTAAAAGAAGTAATCTACTGTGAAAGACAGGATAGAATGGGATTTCTTGTGAGTATAGAAGACTTTCCCTTAGCAAGGAAAAGGTCATTTCTTGATGGAAAACAAATGGGAAAAACATAGTACAGAAGATATTTGAGTGATATGAAATAAGGAGAAAGGGAAGAGACAGAACTCACTGAAAATCAAATTTTGAAGTGAAATTTTTAATTTTTAAAGTAAAATCTAAAGAAAGATCCATAGCTGAAATATAGGGGAGAGGTACAGTTTTGAGATTTGAGGGAAGAGGAAGAGGGTTGGAAAAATCTCCTATTAGAGCATTGAATATTGGAGGAACCCTCTCTTGATGTAATAATGTAAATACTGGGTGCAAAACAGCACTCAATTGTTCCTCAAAAAAGAAAAACAAATAAAGGGACTTATACTAGCTCACAAAAAAATCAAATTATTCTGTCTCTTCCCTCTTCCTCCTCCTCCTTCTCTCCCTCCTTTCCTCTCCCCTCTTCTCTCTCTTACTCCCTCTTCCCTTGCTTCCTTTCCCCACCTCTCTTTCTTTCACACACATACACACTCATGCACACACTGCAAAACTCACTTGGGATTATTAAAACAATCAACTTCTTTCCCATGTGATCTTATGGTTCCTCAAATTGATTGGGAAATGAAATTATCAATTCCCCCATTCCCTCAATACTTATACTATAATGATCAGGTTTAAAACTGGTGGGAAAATATGGAACAAGTTCAGAGACCTCTAAATAATCTAGTTCAGTTGAATTGTAGAGGGTAAAAATCTGAGTCACATGAAATAGGGATGGAAAAGAAAGTTGGAGACAGTTTGTAAGGGCTTTGAGAATTATAGTAAGGAATCGAAAATCAATCAGAGGAAGAAGGAAAAAGATAATGGTTTTTGAAGACATTGATAAATTAAATCCACCATAGATAATTTTTGTAGTTGAATCAGCCAAATAAAGTCATTTTGAAAATTAATGAATGTATGATAATAAAAGAAAAATATACAAAAATGTATCATGTTTCTCCTATAAGAATGATACTCAAGCTACATATTTGTCTGTGCATGCATATAAATGTATATATTTACATATATAAATATATATGTGCATATAGATATCACAATATGTACAGCAATATATATTCACATATATATTTATAATATACATATATGTGTATTAAAATATATCTAAAAACATTCCTTAATAGTGATATTATATAAACATTTCTCAATAGATCTGCAAATTATTAATCATCACATACAAGTGTCCCAAGTCACTAGTGAATCATAAAGAAATGCAAATAAGAAAAACCATGAAATTTTACCTAATACCCTGCCACCTGGTAAAGATGACAAAATATTCAATGATTAGTTAGTTTTGAGGGTTTGTGGGAAGAGACATACCGGTGCATTTTTCAAGGAGCTATGTATCTGCCTAAGAATTGGAAGGCAATTTTGAATTATGCAAATCAATTGCTTATATAATCCTAACTGCTCATTCATAAGAAGAAATCACCTATATTCTAAAATATTTATAGCACTATTTTGTGGTAGTAAAAAAATGGAAACGACGGCTATTCATTGATTTTTGAATGGATAAGCCCATTTTGGGACATGAATATAATGAAATATTATTGTGCTATAAGAAATAATGATTTTGATGAACAGAGAAAGCTTGCAAAAGTTTTCAAGAAATAAAATGAAATAGATTGAAATATACAGTAAGAAAATAATAAACACAACTAATATAAATGTAAAGAACAATCAACACAAAATATTCAAAAGTGAAAGCTGTAAAATTAGAAATAAGTAAGTTCCCAAAAGAGCATACCTGTGACCTTACCTGACAGACATACATCCCTCACTCTTTTACAAAAGTAGTAGGCGCACAGGTATGATGCATTGTAGATATTTTCATATTTTTTCAACATATTGGTCAGTCAATCAATAAACATTTATTCAATGCATTCTGTTACCAAGAAGTGTAAGAACTGGGTCAAAGTTTATTATTTTTGAATCTTCTTTTTCTTTTCTCTTTAAAAATACTATTCATTATATAGGGCAATTATCTGCAAAGGGGAGGGAAAGGCTTCTTAGAAGAAAATGTTAATAATGTAAAACATCATAATAAATACATTAAAAAAGAAATGAAGAAGAGAATATATTGATGCAAATGGATAAAGGGGTAGGTTTTGACCAGGAATACCTTCTCATCCTCTAGACAAGGTAAAGGTGATTGAAGACACCAAGAAATTAAATCCACCATAGTCAAAACAGGATCCTCTGAAAAATTTGTGCAATTTTAAACTATCAAAGTATTAATTGTTGGATCAGATGATCACTAAGCCATTTCCAACTCTAGGATGTTTGTAACTATGATTATATGATTTCCTATGTCCCTAGAGGCATCAGATCCATTGTGACATTTTTCTAGACCAGCATATTAGAAAAATATTTGAAAGTTTTAACAGACAAAAATATTAAAATATTTTAATTTTTCTTTCCTCTTTTTAAAACACGATATTAATTATAGAATTTTTAAAAAATTCATTTGGAGAAAAAACAAATTTGCCCAGTTATATTTTTACATAATCTTCTAATACATTATTTAGAAAAATTTTCTCAGGACATATAGAAGCAAATGTCATGCAAAATAACTTATATACCCTTTAAATGTTTGGAATTCAAATAAGTTTTTTGGTAGACCTAACTTTGTATGCCTCTTTTAATTTTGTGTCAATATGCTATGGCTGTTAACCATCAGAGTTTGGAAGATCAAATCAAAGGACACATTTTTCTCTCCTAGCAATAATCTTAGAGATCATTTAGTCTAACTGCCTCATCTTATAGATGAAGAAATTGAGGTCCCCCTTCCACTACAACACTTCATGAGAAAACACATAGTAAGCCTTCAACAAATGCTGGTTACACAAAAGAATGAAAGATTCAGAAGAAACAGAAATGGAGTCAGTATTTCCTTTAAATATGTGAATTTTAGTGGCTGGGCCAGGTTTGTTAGTTAAAGCTAATATCTCAAGGGGGAAATAATAAAAACCCTCATTTTTTACTTGTTTGTTTAATGAAGGAAATTCTATTTTACCATGAGAGGGAAATAGAAACAAAAGACAAAGGATGTTAAAAGAAATCAAGAATAGTAATGACAACAATAATCAGGACACATTAAAAGCTGCCTTTGAAGTTTTGAAAGCAGAAAATCAGAACACATTTTAAATTGTCCAGAGGCTGCTTTTTATTTTTATGTGGGGTGGGAGTGGTCAGAAGTAAATTTTTGTCTCATCCTTCTAAATGTTCTGTTGATCCAGGAATAGAAGTGTGTATGGTAGGCTAGCTGACAATGGTAACAAAAAGAGCAAAAGTGGTGAATTTTGCATTATAGTCTTGAGGGGAATGCTAGGGATCCGTTTGTTCATAATGTCCATTTTATTCTTTTTGTTATTTGTTGTTATTTTTGTTGTTATTTGTTATTTTTTAGCCTGTTCATATTAACATAGCTTTTTCTTAAATATTAAATAGCTAAAGTATGCTGAAAGATAAATATAGGGAAATCTTTTGATATAACTTCATCAAATTAAAATAATTCTGGTTTACAGTAAGGTCTTTCCCTTTTGATGTTATCCCTAGGTTTCCAGATAGCATCTATGACAGTGTGTTTCTGTGGCCAGCAAAGATACATTTTAAAATCAGAAATATGTAATGTTAAATAAACATAATAACAATTAAGCCACTTTCACATTATAATGCATAAATCTTTTATTGTCATGATAGAAAAGTTAAAATGTAAATTTTGATGTCCTAAAATTGCGATCATTGTTTGCAACAATCACCATGGTATCCATCCTTAAACTTAGAGGTCTTACTGCATAAAAATATATTTTCTTCTTACTATATTTTCAAGAAGCTAAATGATATTTTGGGCTTATTTCCCCATTTCTCTATAAATGACTGAAAATAATCACCAACACACAATCTTTCCATTGAAAATTGGCAGTGAAATCTCACCACATTATGAAGATTGTATTTACTAAAGCATGCCCAAATTAGAAGCTTCAGAAACAAGATGCTACACAAGTAGTAAATATTCCATTCCAACCTTACATTGCCTGAAGGCTTTGGACTGTATTACTCTACTTGTCCATCACTGGAACAATAGAATGAAACATTGCTGCAAGGTTAGAGACATCAAACCCACTCAGCCACTTTTCATAAGGAATATTTGGATAACCAAGACTTGATGCAAATATTTGTTACTAGCCATTATAACAAGCTAGGAACAGCCCATGATCTTATTACTACCTAATCATTTATACTTTTCTTTTTTTTCTCTATCAAAATATGAACATAGATATTAGGAATAAATTGTTTATTTCCCATGTTCCCAGGCAATTATAAATATTTTAACAAGAGGGTTACAACATGCCAAGGTAAGAATCTAACAGAATAATTCAGAATGCAAATGCCATTGTAGTCCATTGCTAATGTTCTTAAATACTTTTCATCTGACTGACTTCCACAAGAAAAACCTCAAAACACTATAATACAGTGAGCAACATTTAACCAACTACTAGCCTATCACTTGGGGTAGGATTATTTCTTCTCTTCCCTGGACCACATCATAGAATAAGATATATCATATAACTAAATCAAATCAGAATGACATAAATTAGAATGCATGTAATTCTATGACTATATGTGCATATATATGTAATCTATAATAATGTATTGAGATAGATACACTGAATGCAATGATTTGCTTTTGTGAACGTATATGTGTAGATGTAGAATAAATATATGTATATGTACATATATATACATTTTCATATATATACACACATACATGTATGTGTGTATTAATACATATGTAGAAATAAATTAACAAATATGCATAAAAGCACAATAGTGAAAAAATTATTTCTTAATAATAATATTACTAAGACATGGAAAAAACAAAACTTCACAATAATTTTTATGAAAATTTAGGGATTTTAGTGGAACACAAGTTAACTATAACTCAGAAGTATGAAATAGCAGCTATATATAGTCAGAACACATATGGGATATTGTACTCCAATATAGGTATTATCTTTCAGAAATTTTAAAAACTTATTATCTTTAGAGAAAGACAATCAAAATAATAAAGAGAATGGAAACCACACAATAAAAGGAGTAATGGAAGCAATGGGACATATATAATCTGTAGAAAATAAATTTTAGAGATTATGCATTTTTTTAATGCAAGTGTTGAAGGTCTGTCTTCTGAAAGTAGAACTAGACTTGTTCTCAAAGGGGGTCCTAGAAAACAGATTATATCAATGGGTGACTTGCAGCAATTGGTGGTTAAAATAAGAAAAGCCTTACAAATGATTAGAGCTGTTTTAAAGAATGATTGACTTTGGAGGTTTTAGGCTATCTTTCCTAGAAATTGTTAAGTGAGATAGAGGTTACTGCCTTTTGGCACTGTTAGAAAGTGTACTACTTTGGTCTGAGAGATTGAAGTAGATGCCTTTGAAGTTTTCTTCTAGCTGAGACTCAATGGTTCTGATGCTATCCCTGGGATAAATGTAGGAGCACAAATCTGGATGGCATCTCCTGTAGTTCAAATTGCCTTGATGATTAGAATATAAACAGTCAATTTGTTCACGTGAGTTGAAATTTGTTTTGCTTTTAAGCTGTTGAAAAACTCCATCCATTTTTAATGGCCAAAAGCTGGAAGAGTGAATTGGATATACTGAGTTTTCCTATTGGCTGGTGCAGAGAGAGAAATGAAAGGAAAACAAGGGATTTCCTTCTACTAGAGGTCTTTTCTGTGCCCCCACTGGTGCCTTTCCATTTGTGGTTATCGTGTGACTATGATATAGATACATGTATCCATATAATCAACTTTATATCTGTTTCTTGCTCTCTGTATTTATTTCTCTGTCTCTGTCTCTCTCTCCACACACACACATACACACACATACACACACACATCTATAATTGTATACACAAACATTCCTTAAGCACTTGATATTATGTATTTGGCACTGTGATAAGGGTTTTATAAATATCTTATTTGATTCTCAGAAACACTCTGGAAAGTAAGTGCAACTATAACTCCTATTTCACAGTTGAAGCAAGTAAGATTCATCCAAGGTCACATAGCTAGTATCTTAGAGTTGCTATCTTTTTTTTTGCTTTTTGCTGAGGCAATTGGGGTTAAGTGACTTGCCCAGGGTCACACAGCTAGGAAGTGTCTGAGACCAGATTTGAAATCAGGTCCTCCTGACTTCAGGGCTGTAGAGTTGCTATCTTAATGTATGTTTGTGTCTATGTGAAGTGTGAGTTTCCGGGAGAGGAGTGGGCAGGAGCCTTGAGATTTACAATAGCGTAAATGAGAAGAACAGCTGAAGCAGGTAGGTGGCTCAAAGGATGGAGCCCCAGACACTGTATCAGGAAGACCCAAATTCAAATCTGGCCTCAGATATCTGCTCGTTGTGTGATCCAGGAGTAGTTAAATCTGTTTGATTTAATCTACTTGAAAAGCAAATGGCAAACCCTTCCAAGATTCTCACCAAGAAAATCCAGTGGAGAGCATTGGTGTGTAATGGCCAATGGCATCACAAAGAGTCAAACCCAACTTAAAAACAGTGAGAAAAGGTTTCAGCTAGATCTTACACAACTTTGAAGTGATTGAAGTAGAAAAGCTTGTTTATTGGTCCAAACGTTCAAAGAATCCACATGATCCTTATTGAAATTCCAAGCTCTTCTGTCTTTAAAAAAAATGCATATAGGAAGACTCATTTGATCCTACCCTAGTTACCTTGTTTCTTTTCTTCTGTCACTGTCTCTTATTTGATAGTGGTAACTATTGCCCCTAGTCATATGTTCCACATTCTGCCAGTCTCAAAGTATAAAAAAGTCTAAAAGCTATGCTATTTTCGGTGCTAAATTAATGCACACAAATTCTATGTAAATAGAACTAAAATAGCCATTTAGAGGGGCAGTGATCAGGTTCATGTTTGTATTATTTTAAAATGTGTTTTCTATACATTTTGCTAAATACTTAAAATGTCTATTCAACATTTCTTTTTTTCTATCTTTTCTATAATATTAAAATGTTTCACTTTACTTCTTAGGCCTTCTTATAGGGATGATATATGACAAAAGTATGGACAAATTTTATTCTTAAGTAACTTTTTGAAAGCTGCCCTTCCAACTATTAAAATTCTGTGGCAATTTATATAGTTATATAAATTTAATTATCTAAAAATTCTACAGATCCTCAATCCTGCAACACAAACTCCCCTTTGGGTATATCAAAGTGGATGTCTATAGTTCCCTCAAGTTCAATATGTTTCAACCATATCTCCCTTTCTTCCCTATAATGCTGTTAAGGCACCAACATCCTTCCAAAAATCACTCTAGTTTGTAATACCATCCCTGACTCCTCCCTCTCAGGGACACCACACATCTGACCAGTTGTTAAATCTCATTTTAATCTCTATAATATCTCTTGAATGTGTACCTTTCTGGTCATTCACAGAGCCATCACTGAAGTCAGCCTTTATCATCTCTTATCTGAACTAGTATAATAACCTCCTAATTGGGAATTCCTGTCTTAAGCTTTTTTCCACTCTCTTTTCTACATGGCTTTCAAGGGGATTTTCTAAAATTCAGGAGGTATCATATTGCCCTACTTCTAGAACCCAATAAAAGACAGTGCCTTACTATGCCCTCTAAGATCAAAATATAAATTCCTCTTTTTGACATTTCCATCTTTTCACCGTCTGTTCTTTTCTGACCTTTCTGGGTTTCTGATATCTTACTCCCCTCTTTGAAGGCAGCTACAACACACCAATTCTGAGTACTTTATGTTTCACAGAGAAGGAAGTAAGACTCTTCATCTCTTATCTATGTATTTTTGCATTATCCCCTTTCCTCCATGCCTGGAATGTACTCCATCCTGATCTCTGCCTCTTGGAATTGCTAGTTTTCTCTCAGGACTCAGTTGAAAATGAATCTTCTAATCTAATCTTTCCTGTCCCCTCTAGCTACTAGAACAATCCTCCCCAAATTACACATTATTGATTTTGCATATATTTATTGATTATTTTTGTCCAAGTCATAATCTTTGCCATTAGAATGTAAACTCCTTGTGAGTAAGGATTATTTCACTTTTGTCTTTGGTAATACAAGCACCTCCCTAGCATAGTGCTTGCATACTTAATCCTAAAATATTTGTTGACTGATTGATTTATCCCCAAATCAAGTCATTTTTATTGATATTGATTTGAGCTTCTCTTAAAACTCTATAGACAAAAGGAAATTAAGCATAGTATGTTATAACTTAGACATGGAATGTTGGCATATTAATTTCATCCTTTTCTTCCATAAAAAGCAAAAGGGCATTAAAAACTAAATCTTTGGAGTGAACTTTTCCCAAATGTCATTTAAAATTCCCTCCTGAAATGGAGAACATTCCCTCTTATTTTTAACAACCATAGTTTCTGATATTGTATAATCAGTGATGTGATATGAAACTGAGGTAGGAATTTAATCCTAGTTTTCAAGGAGAATTATATTTAGTTATTCTCTGTTATTATATGATTCTCTATTATTAAAAAGCCCAAATTATTTTCCTCAATCTTCCTCAGAACTTTGCCCCAGTTGGTAAAAATATTTTCTGGGGACCCTGGCCTACTTAAAAGAATCAAAATGCACCATCAAAATGTCATTATAAATTCTGGGGATGTCTTACTGATTGGCAGTATCTGACCTTTACAGTAATCTGCTATATCCAGCATCAGCAAAACACTTAACATGTACTATTGCAACTTGAAAAATCAAAGTAAAGAATAATTCATATTTTATGTATACTAAAGAATAGAAATTTCACAGGCCTTATTCGCTTTCTGAGTCTTCAAAAAGTTTCTAAGTGAGATGAAATTTAACTATGAATTATTGTCATTTAAGTATTATTAGTAAACTTTTTTTTGCAAAGACATCAAAACACTTTCTAATTGCTCTGATGTTTGACATCCACTAATTTTGCCCCTTAGAGCCTTTCAGTAACTCTCCCTTTGCTAAGGGAGTCTTGTGTCACCAGCTTTAGGTGGCTGTCATTACATAATGTTCTTTTCACCAAAAGTGGAATGCAGTTCAACAGTAAATATTACTGGCACTTTTTACTATAAGGTGAGTCCTGGGTTCAAATTCTGCCTCTTTTGTTATTCACTTTCTCAAATTTCTCCAATTTCTAGTTTTTTTAAAAATATGGGGTAAAATTGTCCTAGCTGATCTCTAAAATTCCATCCTGCTCTCACTGTAGTGTACTGTGAATCTGTCACCTGCTTGATTCCATGACTTAGAATGCCTGACTATTGCCCCTTTCCTTTCTAAGATTGGTATCTTAAATTCATAGTACTTTATCACTTATCCATATCTTCCTTGATATCTCTGAATGTGAACTCTGACATAATGCTTCATTCTAGATTCTGTTATGAGTCTACTATAAGTCTGAATTCCTTTACTTTATATTTCTCACCTCCCAGAACTGAGCACATATCTGAAGGAACATTGATACCTTCTTCTATTGGTGTCGCTATTTTCCCTGCTTTGAGGTTTTAAGCTTAAAAATTAGTGTGAAAATAATTGATTATTAAAATTTTTCAATAAGCTTATTTCCTCAAATGGTGACTATTCTTATTAAGGCAAATGCCATAATTTTATACCTTCTCCTGAAATTTAGATTTCATCTATGACCTAATAGTAAGCTAATTCTCAGTGTGGTAGCTGTCCCATCCACCACAGAGAACACATTTATTCCCATGACTACATTTCACTTTATCAAAAAAAAAGGGGGGGTGGGAGGTATTGCTGAGGGGAGGGAGAGAAGACTAAACATTAGAAGGAAATGTGGGTCCCTATCATTTCCATAGCAGCAAGTCTCCCATGGGATGGCTGGCTCTAAGTTTTCTGATTTTCTATGTGACAGGAGTCACCTAGTCCTCCCCCCCACAACTTCCTTTTTTGAAGACGGTCAATTTAGCACACAATGCATGAGAACTGGATGTCAGTCAAACTGGGAACACTGTCTGTCAGTCAAACTTGCTTCTGTTGACAGCAATATTTTAAAAAGGTTCTAACACCTTTGGAAGCATTTTCAAATTAAGCAGAACATAATATACTATTTTTAAATGGTTAAACATTTTTGTTCTCTCTACTTTACAAAGATCTTAATTGTGATGTTAGCAGTACATGGCACAGTGTTTACATTTTTCATAGGCAGGTGAAATTACTGAGCCATATGGGCATTTTTAAGAACTCTGCTGTGATAACTCTGTGCTTGGTTTTGTATCCCCATCTACTGACAAATCATCTAGATTCATACAAATAGATATTCATAAAAAGGAATCCATCATTAATGTAATGGTTGAGGAACTTAAGATAAATTCTTGAGATTCTTTGGAAATGAGAATTTACTTACAGTTAGATTAGCATTTTGCCTTATTACAAGACAAGGAGATGCTTAAGGGGGCCATCTATTTTCTCCTCCAGTATCCAGTTTTTTGTTGGTGGCTGTAATGTTTAATTGTCCCATTCCTCATGAGCACATTTCCGATTTTCTTGCATTGAAACTGGAATGCTTTGCTGCATCCTTCTTAAGCTCATTTTGAAGATGAAGAAACTGATATGGTACTTGTATGTTATAGAATATTGTTCTATAAGAAATGATCAGCAGGATGATTTCAAAAAGGCCTGGAGAGACTTATATGAAATGTTGCTAAATTAAGGGAATAGAACCAAGGGAACATTTTATACAGGGGCAACAAAAGTATGTGAAGATCAACTCTGATGGACTTGCCTCCTTTCAACAATGAGGTGATTCAGGCCAATTTTAATGGACCCGTGATAGGGAGAACATCTGTATCCAAAAAGATGACGATGGGGACTGAATGTAGATCAATATTTTTGTTATTTTTGCCTCCTTTTTTTCTTTCTCATTTTTCCCATTTTGATCTGATTTTTTTGTGTGTGCAGCATGACAAATGTGGGAATTTGTATAGAAAAATCGCCCATGTTCAACATATATTGGATTGTTTGCTGTCTAGAGGATGGCATGAAGGAAGGGAGGGGAAAAAACTTGGAAAACAGGGTTTTGCAAGGGTGAATATTGGAAATGATCTTTGCATGTATTTTCAAAAATAAAATCTATTATTAAAAATTAAAATAAAAAAGGAAACCGAAATAAATAAGGTAAAGTGGCTTGCCTAGGGTTTTTTCATAGTCTTTAAAATGAAAAATGAGGCATGCAGTGACTTACTGGACGGAGCACTGGACCTGTAGTCAAGAAGAACTGAGTTCAAACTTAGTCTCATTCATTTCCTAAATGTATGATAATAGGCAATTCACTCAACTGTTTGTCTCAGTTTTCTCACCTATAAAATGAGCTAGAAAAGGAAATAGCAAAAAACTCTGTGACTTCATTCAGAATTTTCTTGGCAAATGAAGTCACAGATTCAGACACTATGCAAATCACTGAACAACAACAAAAACAGTAGGAAATGTCTTTACTAAAAAAAAGAAACATTTACTAATAATGCAGGAAGAAGTTAATTAGAGATTAGATAGAAATTTTCATGAGTAAAATAAAGTGGTTTTGTTCCTTTAAAAATATTAATTTACAAATATTGTAAAAATACTTTAAATGTGCTTTTAAAATTGAAAGAATCATTTTACAATAGAGCATTTATTACTCTTATTCAATAGGTAATATGGAGATGAGGGCATACAGGGTTAAACCAATAAAGACAGAGAGAGAGAAATAGGGTGAGTCAGAGGCAGGGATATAAAAACAGAGAAAAAAAGAAGCAGAAAAACAGAGACAGAGAGAGACAAAAACAGAGACAGAGTTTTGTTTATTAATTTGCCAAGAAAAAATTTTCCCCAAGGCTAATGTAGAATTTAGTTCATACCTTTTGAAATTATGATTAATTCTTAATTTCTGCAGTATAAATTGACAAATGATAACATTTTGTGGCATATTTTCCATATTCAAACCTTTAACATGTTTATTTGATTATCAAGGGAAATGAATGAACAGCTGGACAGCATCCTTTGATATCTCATTACCAGTTATTTTAAAATAAGTATTTTAATCAATTATAAAATTTCTTTAAATAATTTTAGGTGTAATCTATAACTTCTCTACAAAATACATATGTATATTTCTGGTGTTAGTAGCATTTAAAATATAATATTAATAAATTCTAATGGGAAAAAAAAACTAGAATTCTCGTTCACTCAACTCTTTTGACTATAATCTGTTGAAACCCTCTAATATATCTTTCTTCCAATTAGTTTAGGATTTTGAGTACATTATCCTATTAATTTTCATTCCATATCATGTGTCAGATACCAGGTTTCCCTTCATTTTATAGATAATTTCTTTTTTTTTTAATTTTTATTTTATTTGCATAACATATGTGTGGGTAATTCTTCAACAATAACCCTTACATAGCTTTCCGTTACAAATTTTTCCCCCAACTCCCCACCCCTCCCCCAGATGGCAGGATATCCACTACATGTTAATTATGTTAAAATATTGGCAAATCGAATATATGTATACATATTTCCAAACTTATCATTGGTGTGCAAGAAAAATCTTATCTACACAAATGATATATCAGATAAAGGAAACACAATGTAAGCAAACATCAATCAAGGAGTATGAGAATGTTATGTTGTGGTCCACATTTCGCATCCCTCTCTCTGGGTGTATATGGCTTTCTTCAGTGAACAATTGGAGGTGGTTTGAAACATTTCATTGTTGAAGAGAGCCATGTCCATCAGAATTGATCGTCATATAGTACTGTTGTTGCCGTGTATAATGATCTCCTGGTTCTGCTCATTTCACTCAGCATCAGTTCATGTAAGTCTCTCCAGGCCTCTCTGAAATCATCTTGCTGGTCATTTCTTACAGAACAATAATATTCCATAGTATTCATATACCATAATTTATTCAGCCATTCTCCAATTGAAGGGCATCTATTCAATTTCCAGTTTCTAGCCACTACAAAAAGGGCTGCCACAAACATTCTTGCACATGTGGGGCCTTTTCCTTCCTTTATGATTTCTTTGGGATATAAGCCCAATAGAAATGCTGCTGGGTCAAAGGGTATGCACAGTTTGATAACTTTTTGAGCATAGCTCCAAATTGTTCTCCAGAATGGCTGTATCCGTTCACAGCTCCACCAAAAATGCATCAGTGTCCCAGCCCTCCCACAACCCCTCCAACATTCATCATTAACTTTTCCTCTCATTTTAGCCAATCTGACAGGTGTGAAGTGGTATCTCAGGGTTGTCTTGATTTGCATTTCTCTGATCAATAGTGATTTGGAGCACCTTTTCATATGACTATGAATAGTTTTAATTTCATCCTCTGAAAATTGTCTGTTCATATCCTTTGACCATTTATTGATTGGAGAATGCCTTGAATTTTTATAAATATGAGACAATTCTCTATATATTTTAGAGATGAGACCTTTATCAGAACC
>JAJPUD010011176.1:15008-56131 GCA_023553655.1 Myrmecobius fasciatus | reverse complement strand
TTTTTTTCATCATGGCTTTCAGGAAGTCCAATAATCCTTAGATTGTCTCTCCTAGATCTATTTTCCAAGTCAGTTGTTTTTCCTAGTAGATATTTCATATTTTCTTCTAATTTTTCATTTTTTTGTTTTTGTTTGACTGATTCTTGAAGTCTTATTGAGTCATTCACTTGCATTTGTTCAATTCTTATTTTTAATGTGTTGTTTTCTTCAGTTACCTTTTTAAGCTCCTTTTGTAACTGGACAATTTGTTCATTGCACTCTTTTTCCACTTCACTAATTTTATTTTTCAATAAATTGGTTTCTTTTTCATATCTCTTTTGCAGAGCATCATATCCTTCTTGCAAGATACTGTATCCTTCTTGCACCGATTTCAGTTTATTTTCCCATTTATCCTCCATCTCTCTTTTGAGGTTCTTTATGCAGTCTTCCAGAAAGGCCTTTTGAAACGGGGACCAGTGATGGTCCTTGCTGTTTTTTTCTGGATTTTTGTCTAAAGAAACCTCTGTATCTGAGGTCGTTTCTTTGCCTTGATAAAAGCTGTCTATGGTGAGAGCTCTCTTTTGCTTCTTCATCATTTTTTTTTTTTTTAGACAGAGAGGATATCTCTTTAAGGTAGGGGAAAAAAAAAACCTCGGCTGAAGACGCTTTGCCCTGGGGCACTTCGGCGAGTTGACTTAAGGTGCTGGGCCGGTGGGGGCTAGGACTAAGTCTGAATTACTCCTTAAACAAGGCAAGTCTGCCAGAAGACCTGCCCCCAATCAGGGCAGAGTGTCCCGAGTTCCTCAGATAAACTCCAGGTGTTTGGAATTTGGAGTTTGGAATTTCTTCCAAGATGAGCTGAGCTGAGTCCCACCCTCACTTCCAGCCTACACAAGAGTAGTTTATTTATCTCTCTGTCTGAGTCAGACTAACCTGATATGAAGTTCTCCAGAAAGCCGTGCCCAAATATTTCTGAGTTAGTTGACTTGAAGATTAGTTCAGAGGCTTATTTTATTGTTGATTTGAGAGAAGATTGGAGGAGAGGCAGAAAGTCACCTTTTCACTCCACCCCGCCAATTGTGTTTTTTAAAGAATTGATTTCTTCAATGAATTTTTTTTTTTCCTATTTGGTCAATTGTATTTTCTAAGGTATTGTTTTCTTCAGTCAATTTTTGTCTTTCCTTTTCCAAGCTCTTGACTCTCTCTTCCATACCTCTTGTTTCTTTTCCCAATTTTTCTTCTACCTCTCTTATTTGCTTTTTAAAAGTCTTTATAAGTGCTTCCAAGAAGATTCTGTGTTTAAGACCCATTGATATCACCCTTTGATACTTCCCATATGGGAATTTTGTCCTTTTCTGAGTTAGTGTTTTGGTCATCTCTCTCAGTATAATACCTTTCTATGTAGGTACTTTTCTGCTTCTCATTCATTTTCTTTCTTACTTTTTTTTTTTCTATTTTGTTACTTTTGAAGTCAAGCTCTGATTCTGGTATATAGTGGGTACTATATGAAGCTTCTTGTACAGTTCTGAGTCTTGGCTTTGAGCACAGGGGCTCCTTCTGTTTTGTAGGTTACTCATAACAGGGGATAGCCCCACCTGCTTTCTCCAGGTAGCAATGTGGTTTCTGGGACTTACTATTTGCCTTCTGCTCTGGGACTGGAGGCTATCCCACAGGTATGCTTTGTGTCTGAGCCAAGATCAAGGATCCTAGTTGCTGATCTACTGTGGTTAAGACCCTTTCTCTTGCTTTCTTGGACACTCTCTCATTTGGGCTGAATATCCCTTTCACCCCAGTGAGACTGACCTTTCTTGAAGTCTTTCAAACTGTTTTTATCTGGAGGGTGGTTTCATTCCATCAGACTCTCTTTAGAGCTTTAGTTTCATGTAGTTTTCAAGGGGATTGAGAGAGCTTGAGCAGCTTCCTGGTTTCACTCTGCCATCTTGGTTTCACCTCCAAGATCTTTTAAATAAGTGTTTAATGATTTCTCTCATTTTATCTTATTTATCATACACCCAGTATCCCTTTCTCTTCCTTTCCCAGAGAGCCATCTGATACAACAAATAGTACTTTCAAAAACAAAGCAGAAGAAAAAAAAAGATTAAGGAAAAAATCATAACAGCTCATCAGTATATTAAAAGAGTCATAAAATAGGTTCTATATGCAACACTCACAAACCTCCCACCTCTGCAAAAGGGGGTAGTAAAAGTATCTTTTTAGAGTTCTTTTGAGTTATGCTTAATCTTCACATTTTTCAGCATTTACTTTTGATTGTGTATGTGTGTTGTATATGAATCCTTTCTATTTTCACTTGTTATCGTGATCCTATATATTGTTTCCTTTATTCTGCTTCATTGATTTATTTTTATTTTATATGTGAGAGGCAATCATAAATAGAATTGGCCCCAAAACTAACAGGACATGTGCCCAAGTCTTGCCTCTGACATATATTGACTGTGTGGATCTCATGGAGTTAACTTTTATATGATCTAGGTCTCTTTCTTAGAATATAAGTAGTAGAGAAGGAACCAAATTATATTATTCTACAAGATGTACACCTCTAGAATTACCTATAACAATAACATGTCAAATTCCTATACTACATTTCAGATATAATGATATGAATCCATATTGCTTAACTAAATATACATAATAAAATATAGAAAATAAGCCTCTTCAAAGCAGGAACTGTGACTTTTTTATGTCTTTTTAATGCAGTACTTAATAATATGTCTGATACCTCATAGGTGCTTAACAAAAATGCTTAGTGGTCGATTGACTATTTTTCTTACAATTTATTTTTCTTATCTTCCAATCTTCACACAAATCTCTTAAATATACCTATATTTAAGCCAAGCTAGACTACTTCTTATTTTCTAACGATTGTTATTTTTTTTTCCATTTCTATAACTTTACTGTTGTTAACCCCTACAATTGCAATGCATTTGCCATTACATTTATTTGTTAAAATTTTGTCTCTTATACAAAGACCAGGTCAAATGTCATTGTCTTCAGGAACCCTTTATGGAAATTGAATTCCTCTAAAATCCCCTAAGCATTTATAGTACTCTGTAATATATGACATTTACTTTATTTTTGCTCCTTATGCATTTTCCTAAAATATGTTTCTTGAGAACATTTTTTTTTTGTATTCTACCATAATACCTAGTAAAGGGCTTTGTGTGTAGGAGAATTTCAACAAATATTTGATAAGTTGAATTGAATTTTTCAGCTTTGTCTTTTGCTCTGAGTTAAAAAAAAAACTATTATAAATAGAGTATTTGTTTCATAGTTCTTGACAGGGAATACAAGCAAACAAATATCAGAAGCAAAAACTCATATAAAATAATAAATAGAGCATGCCTCAAACTATAGGAATTTTAATGTTATTTTCCCCATTGTAAATTATGGGGTTTTTTTCTGAATTTTCAATTTGATCCTAAATTGCTATTTCTCAAAGAACTTATTTTATATATATTCAAAAGAATATTATGTTGATCTTACTCACAAGTTGGACTATTATTTTCTTACACCCAAAAACGTAAACATAAAAAACATGAAACTTATTCAAACCAGTTTGGCTTCATTTATTAATTCAATTTACTGACAGAATTAAAAAAGGAAAGATTCCCCTCCACACTCTCCTTTTATTAGAAAGTAAATATTCTTATAGGATTACTACACATAGACTCATAGAATTCTGGTCCTAGAAGAGACTTATTCATTCATCCATTCCAATATTCTAAAAATCTCATATGCTTCAATTATTTTGAGGTTCATGGGCTAGTGCAAAGAAAAGGGATTCTCCAGTTACAGGATCTTACTGCAAATCCCTTCTTACTACCTTACTTACTACCTATGCACTTTGGGTAAAATAATTAATCTCCTTGGCCTTAGTTTCTATACTGATTAAAAGAGGAGATTGGAGTAAATATCTCCTCATGTCCTTTCCAACTATAAGAACTTAAGATTCTAACAATTAAATGGCCTAATTCTACTTGATTTCAGTTGGTACAATAAAGAATAGTGGATGAAAGTTTCAAAGGTTCAAAAAAATAGATTTAGGTTTTTAATTTAGAAATTTCTGCCTCTAAAAAAAATCTCATGTGCTTGAGATTCCTTTTTCCCTCTAATTGTAGTGAGCAGAGGGTGGATTTTTGAGAGTACCTCCCAAATTCTCCATTTAAGCAGAACCCTGAGGGCAATTATTTTACCATTTTCCACCTGGCTACCCTCTATGTGACCTCATCATGCTTTTCCCCAAGCAAACTCTGTGCCTCCTCCTTTTCAATTTCTTTTTATCTATTGCCTCACTTTGTTAGATATAAATTTCTTGAGGTCTGGGATTATTGTTGTTTATTTGTTGTTTTATTTTGTTTGTTTGTTTTGATTTTTTTTTTTTGTTTTCCTTTCCCTGTATTTCTTTTACTTAGTAGGGTAACTAATACATAGAATGTGGTGTTTAATCAATGTTTATTGACTGAATGACATTCTCATTTAATTAAGTAAGCTAAGGGGAGAGAAAGAAATGACTTGTATGAGGTCATATTACTAAATGCTAGTGTTCAGATTTGAATCTATTAGGTCTTCTGAGTGCTAGGTCAGAGTTTGGGAATCTAGTCTTCTTTTTTTTTTTCAAATATTCTCTAGTTCCATGCTAAAAAGTGATTTATCTTCATACAATAAAGCATTTCCTTATGAAGATGTAGTTATATTCCATGATGAGCATTCGTCCATATAGGATCCTCCATATAGGAGTGAAGCATCACAACATTACTTATAGGCAGATTTTTTTTCCCCCATACACAATTAGAGAATTTCATCAGAAATTTAAAAATTGGTGGGTTTCTGCTTAATACAAGTATATAAAGATTACTTTGTGGATGATGGAAAGTCAGAATCTCTGTATAATTATGGAAGTAAAAAGGGCTTGACACTTGATAGAGGAGATCCCAATTGAAAAAGACTGTTTTTGATTTGGGCAGCCTGCCCTAGTTCTAAATGGGCAAGACATAAATCAGAAAATTCTGCAATATTTAAATAGCATTAACAGAAGCTTCCAGTTTAAATTGTACATGAATAAACAATTTTGGTTTGTGTTGTCAGCAAAACTGCTATGAACTATGATTCTTATCCAAGATTATTCATAAGGACAGGATAAAGTAAAGAAAGAAGAGGAAAGGAGAGTAGAGAAGGTTGGGAAATAGGAGGGAGGGGGATGAAAAAAAGAAAAGGAAATGAAAGGAAAAGGAAGAGAAAGGGAAGTGAGTGAGGGATAGAAAGAAGAAAGGTAAAAAATGGAGGAGAGGTCTGGAAATGATCTAAGGTTTTTGACAATTACTTATGGAGATGATTAATTCTTTCATTTCCATATGAAGAGATAAAGCTGTATATGGCATAATGAATACTAAGAAAGTTCTCTGTACTGAAGAAATAATACATTTTCACTATTCATTGAGTTATTAAAGCAATCATTCTTTAAGGTAAATAAGTGGGAGAAATGTTTTCCTAGAAATAAGCCTCTCAGTTCTGAGTGATTTCTCTTTCTACAATCAGGTGATATACCTGAGAAAATCTTATAAGAACTTCAAACTAGACAAGAGTTAAGGAATTTGCAGTGGTACACAATGAAATTTTCCCCTGAGGTTCTGGATTTATAAGCATTGGGACTAGCTATATGTATATATATATATTTTTTTCTTTTCTCAGCTAGTAATGACTTAGACATGATACAGAGACCTAAATTATCTTTTGTTGCATTTAAATGTAATTACTTAAATTGATCATTTATCTATTACAAGGAGAAAAATAGTTCCTTTGGCTTGAAATAAAAATGAAATTTCTTTTTTCTTCCCCCAACTAAAACCTAGTAATTCCCTATCTTTGATAACATTTTTAAAGACCTAATTACAATTAGTTTCTCAATTTAAAAAGGAGCCATTCTGGTGCTAATCTTAAAAGGGGATAATAAGAACTACTTGACTGTTTATCTCAAATGCTTTGATGCAAATTATATACCCTTTGTGAAGATTGTATAGGAAATGTTATTGTAAAGCAAAATGAATTATTAAATAAGAAACAGGGTGACTTTCAAAATTGTTTTGTATAATTGATTGCTGTTTTACATGACATTATGCTATTGTAAAGTATTCAAAGCTGTAGAATTTACATATATTCATACTCACGATAGGTTATTAAGTCTCTAATTCTAGAAAACCTTGAATAGTGTGGAAAGACTTCTGAGACTATTCTCTGGTATACCCTGCTTCTTTATTTTGCTGAAGGTTAAAACTGTATTAATCAGTCTGGGCATTCCAGTTACTTAATGGTTGGCCTTTATTCTTTTATTCATAAGTTTTTTGTACCTGAGATACTTAGGACAGGCTGTTCTAGTGGTCCAGAGAATTGAGATGATACAGACTAATAGGAAAACCACCCTATTGAGAACAAAGAGGATTAATGTGAAGGGGTAAAATGCAATTGCCAGGACTTGACTTCTTCTATTGAACAGTTTTTTTTTTTTTTTTCAGACAATCCTTTAGTTGAAAAAAATACTTAATTTGGTCTCTTTAAGGTTTTAAATACCTCATAAACAATTCTCTGCCACTTGATATTGCCCCAAATCTTTCTATACTGGCATCACTGAGTAGTCACTATTTTCTTTTAGGTATATTAGGAGTAGTAAAGAGAATTAGGAGATTCCTTGTGAACAGAAATTGCATGGAAGACAATATATTTGTGGTTTTAATGGTCTTTGCCTACAGGCCAAGGTATATGCTGCTCTTACTAGACAGCTATGGACTCACATAAAATAAATAATTGAAACTACAGATCTACCTTTGCCACAAAATAACAGTTGATGCAATCTATTAATTAACTAAATAACAGATTTGAGTTATCCAATTGTTACATCTAATAGAGCAAAGACAAAAAGATAGGATTAGTATTTGTACATGGCTCTTGTTTTATGTATATATTTGTACCCTTGGTCCTTAGTACAGTGACTGGCACATAGTTGGTGCTTAATAAATTCTTGGTGAATTACTGATTGATCAGCTGTTATATTACAGGATTAAGTGATGAAGATTTCCCCTTTACCATTTTAAAATTGAATTTCCTATAGTTAATCACCTATGACACATCTAAGTAGAGCAAATCTTAGACAAATTTGTAAAGTAGGTGAAGATTATCTTTGATGATCTAACCAAATTGAATAAAGATCAAAAACCTATTAATATACCTGACACTGTACTAAGGACTGTGGAACTAATTCATAAAAGAAAGATCTTTCCTGCCCTCAATAAGCTCACAATATAAAAGATACCATCTGATTTCCAGTTTCTTAAATTTCATTTTTAGTGGTCCAGCTTGTCTCCTCTCCAAGACTCCAGAGAGTCTAATTTTTTTTTCTATGAGGTAAAAGAGCATTTATAAAATAAATTCCTATAGAAATTTGATGAATTTTATCTGTTCTTCTTCCTAATGTAATTGTGCTTTAAAAGAGGACTTCAAGCACAATGAAAGGCATACTGCTCTTGGAGTCAAAAGCCTTGGATTCAAATAGCAGTTCTGCATTTTTCATGTGCAACTTGACAAATATGGAAATACCTTTAAAAGGATTCTACATGTTTAACCTATGTCACATTGCTTAATGTTTGGGGAGGGGAAGTGGGAATACAAAATCTTACAAACATTAATGCAGAATACTATCCATAAATATATTTGGAAAAATAAAATACTATTGAGGAAAAACAAAAACAAATACCAGCTCTTTTACTTCCAACTCATGTGGCTGAGGAAAAGTCTTGTTAGTTTTGTACCCTCATCTGTTTGCACTCTTCTGTTAAATGAAGGAGTTGGATTAAGTGACTTCTAAGTTTTCTTTTCTTTTCTTTTCTTTCTCTTTCTTTAATTTTATGATCTATGTCTGCTCCCTCCAAAACAATAACAACATCAGATTTTCCATTCTAAAACTTGAGTTTAAATTCTGACTCTATTACTGTCTACCTTTGTGTCTACCTTTTTCTCTGTCACCAATGCATTTTATCTTTCTATGCTTTAATTTTATCACTTGTAAAATAAGGGACTTAAACTAGATAGCTTCTAAGGCTGAAATTTCTGAATAGAAAAAATAATATTGACTTTCTTTGGATTTTCTTCATACTCATATTTTATCCTTAAATATATTTATATGTGTGTTTGTGCACATATTTGTATGTGTGGATTTATAACCTCACTGGTATTGATAGTGGAACTAACATTGTACAGAAATCCTTTTAATGAAGCCAGATGAGCAATTTGTTTTTAAGCATCCAGACTTATAGATACCAATGGCACAGAGAAGTTATGTGATTAGTTTGTGGTCACAAACAGACAAAAATCCAGATTTTCATCATTTTAAGATTGGCCTATCCAAAATACCAGACCATTTCTCAAAAATTATTATGAGACATTTTATAATTATTATTTGCTTATATGAAAGAAATGTTCTTTTACATAAGTATATCTTTAAATATAGGACTCTCTAAATCAGTTTTATCTGCAAATTTTTAATCATAGGAAATAATTCAGACTTATGACTTCCTAGAATCACTGAGGAGAATCAGATTTGTTAAAAATTGACTCTTTTAAAAATGCAAATCAATTAAATATACTAGTTTTTAACTAATTGAGCTAAAACAATTTGTGTTTTTGAATCTCAGAACATTTTACAGACTTTTTCTTTCTGCAAACTTTCCTTTAGAATAAAAATTTGAGTGATCAAGTATTCCATTCCTAGAAGAAAACTTATAGGTAAAAATTCAATGTTGTCTTTATTTATCCAGATTAGGTTTATGTTCCACATAAAAGTTTTGTTCCAAAAAACTTAAAATTATACCAAAATATAGGGAACTTAGCCCTGTAATCTAAGTTCAGAATAAGGCAAGGTAGTTTTACACATTATCTTTGTCAGAAATTAACCATGTGAGGTAGACATAACCTTTGTGTAAGTAAACTACAATTAGTCGTGTGTGTGTGTGTGTCTGTGTGTGTATGTGTGTGTGTGTGTATTTCCCAGGGTTTGCAGTGTAGTGACAAAGTGTTTTCTTATGTCATTTAAAAAGGAGTAATGATAAGCAAGAATAAGATGATATTATAGAGGGAAAAACTATTAGGAGTCATAGCATTTTGAGATGTTTTTTATCCCTGTCTAGTGAAAAGAACACTGAGTTTAAAATCAGAATGTTTGAATCCTAACACTACCCATGGGATTTTGGCAAGTCATTCTACTTCCACCTGCTATCTCAACTTCTTTCTCCTTTTTTTCTTGTTAAAGGAAAATATTTTTTTTTCTTTTTTTCTGAACATTTTTATTTAAAACTTAAATAAGAAGGAAAAATAGAAAAAGAAAGAAAAGGGGGAGAAACATTATCATATACTGAACAGAACAGCATCAGAGAGGATTTAAATATGTATTTTAAATATTTTCTATGAATTCCATATTTTTAGCACACAATCAAAACCCAAAAAAACATTGAAAATAAACTACATTCATTTGAAAGTTAAATTTATGTTAGAAAATTAGTTTTATGTTCCTCTGAGAATAATAAAAGTACCTAAAAGGAAAACTTTTAAAATAGCCTTGAAAAATCCATGATTACTAAGTGATTGTTTGGGTTAAAGAAATCATACTGTCTTTGTAGTACTTTACCACAAGAAAGACTCGTATCTTTGTTCTTTGGATTCTCATTTTATAAATATAGATAGCCACCCTCCAATAGCAGATTTTTTTTTTCCTGTCCTTCCTCCAATATATAGTCCCTGTGAAATCATTGCATGGCAATCAAACATCCTTTGCTCGGTTTGAATAGTCTGCTTCTTAGAGGGCAAAAACTGTTACCCTGTCCATAGGAAAGCTTTTAGTTTGATGGAAACCATCAGAGAATATCCCATCCCCTGTCCCCTGTAAACATAAATACATATGTAAAGTCACTTTAGGTTACACTTTCTAGGATTTGATATATAATTAGGAAAATATACTTAAAGAAATCATATATATATGTATATATATATATACACATATGTGAATATAATATTAGATAGATAGACAGATAGATTAGATAGATAGATAACCTATTCATGATTGAGTTCTTTTGGAGAAAACAGCCCTTCTCTCTGTAAATCACCAATGGTACACTCATTAAGAATACCAAATAGACCACATTTTGGGAAGTGACATAAATACATGAAAACTTTCCTAAATTAATTGTTACAGAAAAGAAAGCCTGACAAGTCATCAGCCAAAAATTCTTGGAATAAAATTAGTTTTCTTCATTAGAGTATTTTGAAAATGCTTTATAGAATCTCAATGACTTCTCCCATGCAACAGTTACTATACAAAACAAATCATGTCATATTTAGTCATATTTAGCAACATAAGCCTCATTGAATATGTATGGTCTGCATTTCTCTATGAAGAAGAAATACATTTCTGAAAATTCATGACTAGTCTTTGTATTGATCAGAAACCCGTGCTTAGTGTCATTTTCCTATTGTTTTCTCAGAATATCACTAGGCATATTTATTTCATTGTTTTTTTATTCAAAGTAAAAGTATCATTCATATAACTTACAATTTTACTTAATTGCTTAATTGTTGTTGTATTTTGCTTTTTTGTGTACTTTTTTTGTTGTTATTAGAAGAGAAAAATCAAAGCAAAAAAGGAAAAAGCATCGGGGAGAAAAAAAACAGAAAAAAAGAAGTGAAATAATATGTGTTAATTTATATTCAATCTTCTTAGTTCTTTTTCTGATTGCAGGTGTATTTTTTTTTTGCTCAAAGTCTATTGGGATTGCTTGGGATCACTGAAGTAATGAGAAAACCCAAGCCTTTGATAGTTGATCATTACACATTCTTGCTGTTATTGTGGACAATGTATTCCTGGTTCTGTTGTTTCACTCAGAATTGGTTTATGTAAATATTTCCAGACTTTTATATAATCAAATTGTTCATCATATTTTATAGAAGAATAATATTCCATTACTTTCATATATCATGATTTATTCAGTCATTCCTCAATTGATGGGCATCCATTCATTTTCCAGTTCTTTGCAACCACAAAAAGATCTGCTACAAACATTTTTTGTGCATGTGGGTCCATTCCCTTCCTTTATGATTTCCTTGGGATACAGAACCAGCAATGGCACAGCTGGATAAAAGGGTATGCACAGTTTTATAGCCCTTTACACATAGTTTCAGATTGCTCTCCAGAATGTTTAGATTATTTCACAAACCCACCAACAATGCATTAGTGTCTTAGTTTTCCCAAATCCCCTTCAACATTTATCATTAATTTGCTATCAGATTAGCTAATCTGAGAGGTGTGATGTGGTATCTCAAAACTGTTTAATTTACATTTCTCTAATCAATAGTGATTTAGAGCACTTTTTCATATAACTATAGATGACTTAAATTTTGTCATCTGAAAATTGTCTGTTCATATCCTTTCACCATTCATTAATTGGGGAATGACTTGGTTTCTTATAAATTTTACATAGGGGGTTGAGCCAAGATGGTGGAGGGGACATACATTTCTTTATGACCTTCTCCCACAACTCTCACATGAATTACCAAATCCAGCTTTTGAATTAATTCCGGACTGGCAGGATTATGAATATTGGGAGTGCAACAAATTACCAGCATAAAATAATTTTGAAGATCATGAGAAAAGTTCTATTTCAAGAGGGAATGGGGCCAAACACAAGCAGGTGGAGCACAGATGCCAAATGCAGGCAGCATAGACCCAGCACAGTGTGGACCAGAAAATCTATAGAAAGGAATCTATAGCAGTGTTGGCTACTATGCCCTAGTTACAAGCCAGTAGATTAGCAGAGAAGTTATAAAACATCCACCACAAGTAAAATAGGTAAATAGTGAACCCCCAAATGCCAGAATTTCACAGGACCTGGCCACGTGCACTCAGCACCAAGAGTGAGTCAGCACTGACCCAGTGCAGCTACTGTCCCTCATAGAGAAAGCTTGGGCAACTTCCCTTGCCATAAAAGAAGATTTCAACTTTTTTTAAATGATTAAAAAAGCAAAAAAAGAGCTCTGACCATAGATAGTTTTTATGGTGAATGAGAAGAATAGATTTCAAACCTTGAGGAGACTTAAAAGCAGATTGTTTCCAGAGGATGCCCCAAAAGGTGACATAAATTGGTCCCTTTCACACAAGACTCTCCTAGAAGAAATCATAAAAGATCTTAAAAGAGAGATGGAAGGAAAATGGAGAAAGGAAATGAAAAATTTGCAAGAAGGTTTGGAAAAGAAAGCATAGAAATTATCTGAAGAAAATTCACTACAAAGTAAACTTAGTGAAATGAAGGTATATAAGTCCTTAAAATATAGAGCTGACAAAATAGAAAAAGAAAACAATTCCCTGAAAAACAGAATTTGTGAAATGAAAAAGGAAAATAACTCCTTAAAAAAAAGAATTGGTGAAATGGAAAAAAAATCCATAGAACATAACAACTTATTTAAAAATTAAATTTGACAAATAAAAAGAAAAAAAGTAAATAAAGAAAATAATTTATTAAAAACCTGAACTGAACAAAGGAAAATGAATGACTCAATGAAACATCAAGAATCAGTCAAGCAAAACCAAAAAGAAAAAAAAAGAAAAAGAAAAAGAAAAAAAAATGTAAACTACCTACTTGGGAAAACAACTGACCTGGAAAATAGATCTAGGAGAGACAATCTAAGAATTATTGGACTTCCTGAAAACCATGATGAAAAAAAGAGCCTAGACACTATTTTTTTTTCAGAAAATCATTACAGAAAACTGTCCTGATGTCATAGAATCACAAGGTAAAATAGCCATTGAAAGAATACACTGAACACCTCCTGAAAGAGACAGAAAAATTAAAACTCCAAGGCATATTGTGGCTAAATTTAAGAACTATTGGAACAAGGAAAAAATATTACAATCAGATGAAAACAATTGAAATACTGAGGAGATACAATAAGGATTACCCAGGACCTAACAGCATCCACCTTAAAGGATCAAAGGGCCAGGAATATGATAATCTGAAAGAAAAAGGAACTTGGAATGCAGCCAAGGATAAACTGCCCCATTTTCATTATTTAAGATGAGATTATTTAGTTTTCAATTACTTTTGGGCATATTTTCTCCTGGCCTTACAATGCATTTTATTTTTATTGCATCATGATCTGAAAAAAAAATGCATTTCCTATTTCTGCATTTTATTTTGAAGTCTATATGTCTAAATAGATGGTAGTTTTTGTATAAGTCCCATGAACTGCTCAGGAAAAAACGTTAACTCCTTTGTTTCTCCATTCAATTTTTATCAACGATCTATCATACCTAACTTTTCTAACATTTTATTTACTTCCTTAACTTCTTTCTTATTTATTCTGTGGTTTGATTTATCTAGTTTTGAGAGAGCAAGATTGATATCCTCCACTAGTATAGATTTGCTACCTATTTTTTCTTGCATCTCTCTTAACTTCTCCTCTAGACATTTCCATGCTATACTACTTGGTGCATATATTTTTAGTATTGATATGGCTTCATTATCTATGGCACCCTTTAGTAAAATATAGTGTCCTTCCTTATCTCTTTTAATTAGATCTATCTTTGGTTTTACTTGATTTGAGCTCAGGATTGCTACACCTGGTTTTTTTTTTTTTTTTTTTTTTTAATTCACCTGAAGCATAATAGATTCTGCTCCATCCCTTTACCTTCACTCTGTATGTATCTCTATGATTTAGATATGTTTCTTGTAAACAATATATTGTAGGATTTTGGCTTTTAATCCAGTCTGCTACCCATTTCCATTTTATGGAAGAGTTCATCTCATTCATATTCACAATAAAAATAACTAATTCTGTATTTCCTGTCATCTTATTATCCCTAAATTATGCTTTTCTCTTTCCTTTCCCCCTTCACTTATCCCCATTATTTTTCTTTTGATGACCACCTCCCTCAAACAGTCCTCTTCCTTTAGAGGCCCTCCCCCTTTTTTACAGCTTTCTCCTAATTCTTTTGGTTTCCCTTTCTTTTCCCCCTTTACCTCCTACTGCCCTATAAGGCAAGACAAGTTTCTCTGTGACACCAAATATGTCTGATTTTCTCTCTTAGGGCCAAATCTGATGAGAGTAAGATTCACTCAATGCTCATCCCCCTCCCTTCTTTTCCTCTATTATAATAGTTTTTCTTTGCTTCCTCATGAGATTTAATTTCCCTCATTTTATCTCTTTTTGCCTTTTTTTCCCAATATTATCCCCTTTCCACCCTTAGTTTCTTTTTTTCATATTTTCATAATAAAATTAAATTATACTCTTGATCTCTTAAAATATACGCATAATAGAAATATAATTCTCAAGGAATTCTTTCCTTTTTACATTCTTATGCCTTTCTTGAGTTCTGTGTTTGGAGATTAAATTTTTGTTCAGTTCTGTTTTTTTTTTCATTAGAAATAGATGAAATTCACCTATATCGTTGAATGTACACCTTCTTCCTTGAAAGATAAAGCTTATTTTAACTGGATAGCTTATTCTTGGCTGTAATCCAAGTTCCTTTGGTTTTTGGAATATCAGATTCCAGGCCCTTCAATCCTTTAAGGTGGAAGCAGCTAGGTCCGAGGTAATTCTAATTGTGGCTCCTTGGTATTTAAATTGTTTCTTTCTGGTTGCTTACAATATTTTTCCTTGGTGAGATAGTCCAGAAATTTGGCCATGATATTCCTTGGGGATTTAATTTTGGAGTCTCTTTCAGGAGGTGATAAGTAAATTCTTTAGATGGTGATTTTGCCTTCTGATTCTAAAACATCAGGGCAGTTTTCTTTCATGATTTCCTAGAAGATAGTGTCTAGGTTCTTTTTTTCATCATGGATTTCAGGAAGTCCAATAATCCTTAGATCTCTCCTAGACTTATTTTCCAGGTCATTTGTTTTTCATATGAGATATTTCATATTTTCTTGCATTTTCAATTTTTTGGTTTTTGACTGATCTTTGAAGTCTTATTAAGTCACTTCCATTTGTTTTATTTTAATTTTAATGTATTATTTTCTTGTTTCCTTTTTTAGCTCCTTTTGCAATTAGCCAATTGAATTTCTTTGTTCACTGCATTCTTTTTCCATTTCAAAAATTTTGTTTTTCAGTGAATTGATGTCTTTTTCATGTCTCTTTTTGTAGGGCATTATATATTTTTTCCATTCCTTCTTTCAATGATCTCATTTCATTTCCCCATTTTTCTTCTAACTCTCTTTTAAGGTCCTTTATGCAATCTTCCAAGAAAGCTTTGAAAAATGGGGACCAGCTCATATTTCTCTTTGGGTCTTCTTTGAGAGTTACTTTGTCTTTAGGAACCTTAGGATTTGAGGTCTGTTCTTTTCTCTCTTCATAAAAGCTATCTATGATGAGAGTTCTTTTTAATTCATTTTTTAAGGCTTGAGGTCTGTTCAATGCAAAGGAGTGACAGCTCCTTTAATTTGCCCTGTTGCAGTTCTGCTGATTAATTTTCAGTGCTGGATAAAGGTGGCTAGGTCCAGCAGTCTTCTGGACTGAGTGCTTTACAATTTGTCTTTTGCAAAAGGCAGATCTGCCAAACCACCTGCTTGCAACCAGGAGAAGGTAGCCTAAGAGGCTCACAGAAAATTCACAGGTGAGTAGAAACTACCACGGTCTGATTGCTGGCCTCAACTCCTTGGCTTGGTCTCCCTGTGCTGTGGTCTGGGCTCAGCAGACTGTTCCCCTGCCCTTTTGAAATAGATCTGTTCTGAAGTTCTTCTAAGATATCTTCTTCTGGGAACATGTTATACTCCAAATATGTGTGGATTCTTTGAGTCCAAAACCAGTTTAGAAGCATAGTCTGGTGCTGGTTTGAGAGGTTAGAGGAGGTTACAGAGAGTCATGTTCTTCTCTCTGCCATCTTGGCTCCCCCCCCCACAATTTGCTATGATTAAGACTCTCTCATCATTTTTCCCAGAGTCCATCTGATCTGGTTTGAACACCCTTTTTACCCCAGTGAGACTAACTTTTTTTGAAGTTTTTCCAGTCTACCTTGAGCTGGAGGATAGTTTCTTTCCATCAAATTGTTCAGAAGCTTGATTTTATATGTTTTTTGAGAGAAGCTGGGAAAGCTGGAGCAGCTTTCTGACTTTACTCCACCATTTTGGCTCTACCCCAGAAGTTATTGTTTTCCTTTACATTATGAGGATTATTTTATAAAATATTTTCTATTTTGAGCTTATATTATTTTACATCAGTCTATACAAAACTTCCATAATTTTACTGAATTATTAACAGTCATCATTTCTTATCGAACAATAGTATGGTATTACTAACTGGTCTTTCTCAATTGTATTTCCTTCTCCCTTTTCTCTTCTCTCTGGGTGATCTGATCAACTCCAGTGGATTTAATTATCATCTCTAAGAAAATGATTCTCTAATTTATTTATTCCTGTATTTTTTTTCTATCTCTTGCAGTCTACAATCATCAAATGTCTGTACAACATGTCTCATCTGACTTTTTTATTTCCACTCATACAATTGGTATCTTGGTGCAAGTCTTATTATCTCACAGCAAGTTATTGAAATAGTTCTCTAGTTGGTCTCCCTTCTTCAATTCTTTCTCTTCTTCAGTTTAGCTTCCAATCAGCTTCCAAAATGATCTTCCTAAATTGCAAGTCAGACTATGTCACTACCTATTCATTAAATACTAATGTCCTGGGATCAAATGTGACACCCTCTTTAAGCTCTTAAAGCCTCGAACATTCTGGTCTATTCCTACTTTTTTTTTTCTTTTCTTTTTTACACTTTATTCTCCTGTACATATTATGTTGTTGTTCAATCTTCAAGTCATTTCTGACTCTGTGACTCCTATGGATCATATCTATGCGGTTTTCTTGGCAAAGATCCTGGAGTGTTTCATCCGTTGCTCCTCCAGTAGTTTAAGTTAAATAGAGATTAAATGACTTGTCCAGGGTCACGCTGCTAGTAAGTGTCTGATGATGGATTTGAATTCAAGTTTGAATTCAATTTCATGACTTCAGGCCCACTGTTCTATCCACTGAACTACCTAGCTCCTAATACATATTCAGTGTTTCAGTGTTACTGGCATTCTTTCTGTACTTTTCACACAAAACTCCATTCTCCCAACTTTGCGCTTTTTTACACATTGGCCTTCAATATCTGGAATGCTTCCCTTCACCTCATCCTTTTAGTTTCCCTGACTTCCCTTAAGACTCATCTCAAATACTTTTTGTAAGAATCCTAGTCTCTCTGGTTTCTTCTGATATTACCTTCCTTATGATATTACCTCCCACATAAACTATATATTTACTGTACATACATATTTGTTTGCACGTTGTTTTCCCCATTAAATAATAGGAGTTCCTGGAAGGAAATGACCATGCTTTTATCTCTGTTTTTATCCTCAATCTTTAGGGCAATGCTATTAAATGTTTTTTGATGATGTTATTTACACATAACATTTTGCTACATCATTCCCCCCAAAATGGATACCCATTTTGCTTCTAACTCTATTCCCAAATGAATAGACTATAAATATTTCTGTACATGTGAGACCTTTCATTATGTCCTGACATTTTTAAGGAGAATTAGTAGTATGACTGTGGATAAATAGAGAAGTTTTTACATAGGGCAATATTAATTAGAGTTAATGGAGAAAAGTCTTTCTCTTCTTGAACATAATACAGTGGCAAACAGAATTTTACTCCCTTTCATTATTCTTTACACAAATAAATAACCAGTTTGTTATCCCCCTCCAAAATTATTTTGGAATTATAGTATATGGCTCTGCTTGAGTTTAGTTATCATATTATTTATGCACACAATTTCAAAAGCCTCCCAATTTGCTTAATTTTATTTTTAACTTAATAGAATTAGATAAGATACACATTTATACCTGTAGAAATAAACTTTCCTTGTAAACAATCCTTAGCCAGAATTGTTCTTCAATGATAGCAGTTAGAGCAGATGGCAGGTTCTCTATGCCTGGAATTCCTCTTTAGGTCTCCTATATCTGAAAGCATTGCTTGCTTTCTGAAGCTTTTATTTAGTCTCAACAGAGTTACATATTCTCCTTCTCCATGGGCCAACTATACTCTTCTGCACTCTCACTAGGTGCACTTGGACATCTTGCTATAGCCACAATTACCTGAGCTCAATTTGCTGTTCTCCCTCCAAAACTGCAGCCTTTCCAGGCAGATGGTCCAGAGGCATGCTGCTTGTTCTCTACAATTTTAGCTCTACTCTAGAAAATAGAACTCATCCCTTTTCTCAGGGGACTAGATCACTAACAGCTTATATTGAACCAGTTCAAAGGGTGCACTTTATAGTGAAATCTTCACTCAGTTACTCGGTCTTAGGTTTTATTTTGTCTCTCCAGTACTAAAGCTTCACATGGTTAGGCTTATTTGTAAAAATGAGTATATAAAAATTCTATTTTTCTTGTCACATGAAATCAATTTTATTCTCCAACTGCTTTCAGGGTTATGGTGAGTCAGTATCATTTGCCTTTTCTTACTTTCAGAATATAGGTTGTTATCTCCTATTCCTGACAACATCTACTTAGTTTTGCTGTTTTTTAAGAGTTTGAGGGAGTCCTTGTTTTCTTTTTACCCATTCTTTTTCCATCTTGTCTTCTCCTATGGCAGCTACACTAGATTATTCACCTTATGAAAAGGATACTTTATGAAACTTTTTTTTTTTAAGGAAAGTGATTGGAGGATCAAGCTGGATGACACTGTGCTCTTGTAAAAGGAATTTGCTTCCAGTTGAGGGATATTTGTTTTCTACTTTAATTCAGAAATAAATTATAGTCAGACAGTATTTTTCCTGGACTGCTGTAACCCTCTCCTAGAGATAAGATCACATGTCTTAAATGTTCCCACCCCCCCTCAATTCAGGTCTCTTCTCTAAATTAATTTGGACAATGACAACAATATACTCCCTACTCGAGGTCATATGAACAATGTTGTTACTTTTCAATTCAAATCTCTTAAAGGGTACAAAACTCCTCTATACCAGGGGGAGATGGGTTGTTTTAGAGCGATATATGTGGTCTATTATTTGTTTCCCTTCACCTGAACATTTGAACCCAGAATAACATGATCCTATAACCTGAGTTAGAAAGCAGAACCGTAGAGTATATTATATAAGAGCTACTGATGAGAACCTCTTCCTTCAACTCTGATGAAGCTGCTAAATGCCTAATGTACTCTGCATATACTTTCAATAACCATAAGTGACCAATGCATTTTTCTTCTGGAGAACCATCAAACTCACTGATGTTTCTACTTCTTTGAGGCCTTAGCTAAACTTAGGGATGCTCCATTCCATTCCTTGATAAGTTGAAAAATATTTTTGATTTTCATTCATTGAGACTCTGCTAACCCACTGGAATTAGTTTAGTTCCTGGGAAGGATTGAAAAAGGTGGTATATAATGCTAGGGGTCACTATTCTGCAGTGACATGTTTTTATTTCCCTTGGGTTTCTAGGCATTTTGTACCTGTTGAGTTTACAAGGCTCATGTGGCAGTGATTTCTAGAATGGTTCTGTAGCATTAGATTTCCATTATGTTGAAGACTTGTTTGTTCTTGTCTATTATAGATTCATCATATAGCATTATACTGGAGATGAGGGTGGAAACCCATTATAGTTGGATAACTATTGGCAATATAACATATTTAAGTATTCCAATAAGCAATTGAATGTGACCTCCACCCTATAACTTTAGAAGATGCTGGGGCTTAAGTGACTATTTTCTGGAATATTTATGAGTTTGATATTTTCTTTAAAAATACCTGGGATTCTTATCAAAATGATTCTGTTTGTATCTTAAAGCAAACAAGATAGAGGTGCCTGAATAGAATATGCTATTCTCCTGACAGAATACGGAGCCTAAACTCACATCATTATTATATTCCTTGATTGTCACGCTTCTTTTAAAATAAGACATTCAATGAATTTATGGGATTATTGCAAGTACTTCTTTGCTTCATCATAAGTTATATTCAGAGAAAAAATTCATAAATGGAATGAACAGCCTGACAAGAGAATCCCATTACAAAGCCATACCATCTGTCTCACCACTAGAATTTGGTATTTCTTGGATGAAGTATTGCAGGATTTTATGTAAAACACAGTGAAGCCCTCCAACAGCAATTATACTCTGACAGAAACAAATCTAACATCTATGATGGCCAGTATGAAGTATCCTAACTGAAGAGATTGCATGTCACAGAAATTAAAGGAGGACCTTTTAATATCAGAGCTGTCCATCATATACAGGCAGCAGAACACAGGATATATGGGCTTCTTGATATCTAGAAATCAGTTCTGACCTTAAGGTTTTTTTTTTTTTTTAATTTCAGGAGCTTACCTCAATGTTCTGCTGAAGATTCAATTAAATGTATATTTATTAATCTCCTATTGTATATAGAGCAGTGCACTAGCCTCTGGGAGAGATGCAAAATTTATATGACATAATACCTTTTCTTGTGAAGTTGGAAGTCTAATAGAAAGATAAAACAAAAAAGTCAAAACCCACAGGACTCAGCATTTGAATTAAACTTCAAAAGAAAAATAGAATTTCAATGGATAAAAGGAGATAAATTTGGAGTAATGAAATCATCTCAGACACAGATTACTATACAAAGAAAAACACAGAAAGGGAGAAAATTGTGAGACCTGCACAAGGGAGAAGAAATAAAACATAGGAAGTAGTTAGGACATAGTCTTTGTTCAGGTATTGTGTGTGATAAACTTTGAAAGGTAGAGGGAGAGTTGCCAGATTGTGGAATTCCTTGAATGACAAAATGAAATGTTTCAAGTTTATTTTGTAGATAAGAAGTTTCTCTTCTTGTCTCTCTCTTA
This sequence comes from Myrmecobius fasciatus, assembly GCA_023553655.1. Lineage (NCBI taxonomy): Eukaryota > Metazoa > Chordata > Mammalia > Dasyuromorphia > Myrmecobiidae > Myrmecobius > Myrmecobius fasciatus. The sequence goes on along the minus strand of JAJPUD010011176.1, from coordinate 35,253 downwards.
CCTCTCATTAAAGCATTTTGAGCAGTAAAATGATGTAAATAGGATTAAGTATAAAATGTGATTATTCTGAAAGCTGGATCATTTTGACAGATTAAATCATAATAAAAATGCTATCAAAAAGAAGTCCAGGCAATTTATTTTACACACACACACACACACACACACACACACACACAAACTCACATTCACACTCACACTCACATTCACACAGAAAATGTCTGAATACTATACACTATAAATACATTATTTTCATATTCATATCAACAACATCTAACATGATTTTGTGCACATAATAGGAACATAAAAATATTTGTTGATTTAATCACTTCCTATTAAAGTTGAAGGGTTTCAATATGTCAAGAAAATCTTAATATTAAAGATCATTGGATCAGGTATGTTTCAAAGTACTTAGATAGTTACAATAATAATTATAGATTCCTGAGTAACACTCATAACTATGGTTAGGGGAATAATACCTAAAATAAATAATTTTGAATTCATGAAATTAAAAGACTTTCATGAGCAAAGTCAACGCAACTTGTATAAGAAGGCCAGTGGTTGACTAGAGGAAAAATCATTGTATTTCTGATACAGCATTAATCAATGTAATAGGTTAGGTTCATGAGACACAATAGTCAATAATTATTATAATCTGGTGTTTAATAAACACAAAGACCACAGATTCTGGGATAAGAACTCACTGATAAAAATTTCTGTGAAAACTGGAAAATAGTTTGGCAGAAATTAGGCATTGACCAACAGCTAAGACACTATAACAAGATAAGGTCACAATGGGTTTATGATTTATACACAAAGAGCTATACTATAATCAAATTAGAAGAATAAAGACTATCATCTGCCATAAAATAGATAATTTTGATTATCTACATTTTAAAAGGTTTTGTACAAACAAAACCAATGCAGAAAAGATTAGTAGGAAAACAGAAAAGTGAGAAAAAATTTTTATATCCTAGGGTTCTGATAAAGGACTTATTTCTAAAACATATTAAGAACTGATTCAAATTCATAAGAATACACATCATTCTCTAATTAATAAATGGTCAAAGGATATGAACATATAATTTTCAGATGAATAAATTGAAAATATTTGTAGTCATATGAAAAAATTGCTCTAAATTACTATTGATCAGCGAAATGCAAATTAAGACAACTCTGAGCTACTACTATACACTTCTCAAACTGACTAAGAAGACAGGAAAAGTTGATAAATGTTGGAGGATATATAGAAAACCTGGGACATTAATACATTATTCTTGGAATTTGAACTCATTCAAACATTCAGGAAAGCAATATGGAACTATACCCAAAGGCCTATCAAAATATGATTATCATTTGATCCAGCAATGTCTCTATTGATCCTATATCCCAATGAGATTATAAAAAAGGGAAAAAGACCCACATGTGCAGAAATGTTTATAGCGACTCTTTTTGCAGTGGTAAGAAACGGGAAATTATGTGGATGCCCCTCAGTTGGGGAATGGCTGAATAAGTTATGTTATATGAATATTATGGAATATTGTTGTTCTATAAGAAACAATCAGCAGGATAATTTCTGAAAGACCTAGAGAAACTTACAAGAACTGATGCTAAGTGAGTAGAACCAAGAAAACATTTTACATACCAAAAAAAAAGGTTATGTGATGATTTATTCAGATAGACATGGCTCTTTTCATCAATGAGGTGATTCAGGTCAATTCCAATAAACATGATGGAGAGAGGCATCTGCATCCAGAAAGAGGAATCAGAACTTTTTTGTTTGTTCCTTTGCTTTGGATAGATATTGTATGTGATAAGCTTTGAAAGGTAAAGAGTTGCCAGATTGTGGAGGTCCTTTTCTTATTGTTTGCTTGATTTTGGTTTTCTTTTTCATTTTCTCCTTTTTTGATCTGATTTTTCTTGTACTGCATTAGTTGCACAAGTTTAACATAGTTTACTTGCTGTCCAAGGGCAAGGGTGTATAGGAGGGAGGGAAAAATTTGCAACACAAAGTTTTACAAGGGTGAATATTAAAAGCTATCTATGTATATATTTTGAAAATAAAAAGCAAAACAATTCATATAGATTTGGTAACCAAGATATGTGGAGAACTAATAAATGTAAATAAAATCAAACGTCATTTTCCAATATATAAGCAAGCAAGTGATGAACATATTTCAAAAAAGAACTGGAAAGCCTCAATTTAGAAATTTTCATCTCATAACCCAGACATTGGAAAATAGAACAAAAAATTGAAATAGTCACTTTTGGAGCAATTTTGAGAAGATAGGAACGAAGAAAGGATATTTACTGTGTGCCAGATACAAAGTGCTTTACAAATATTATCTTATTTAATCTTCACAAAAAAAATTTGATAAGTGTTACTATTATCCCCATTTGCAATAGAGGAAATTGAGGTAAATAGAGATTAAATGATTTCCCTAGGATCACATAGCCAGGAGGTTTCTTGAGACGATGTAATTAAAAGTCTTGGTAACTCCATTCCCAAACATTCTATCCACTACATCATCTATGGGCTAAGATAGAGAACTAGTAGATTCACTAGCACATTGGTGATGGATGAATCTACCAATGAATCTACCATGAATCAACTAAGTACTTTGTTAAATAATTTAAAATTATATTTTAAAAAAATGACAAGAATTCTTATCCACAGGTTTATAGAGCTGTACATTAGCATAACTGTTCTAGAGAGCAATTTGGAGTTATGAAAATAAACTGGGTAATATTTTGTACTTAAGCTCAGGTAGTACCTGCTAGACATTTATCCCTACAAGGTCATTGATAAAATATTGTAATATATACGGTGCTTCTATATGTTACAAAAATGTGTAGTGGAATATTTTGTTGTCTATGTTATGGCAAAATTGGGAAACAGTAGATTTTATTAATTGAGAGAATTTCTATTAAAAATAAAAGAAAACAAAACTGTGGTATTTGAATATAATGTTATATGCAGTAATACATAAAAAGTAAACAGATAAGCATGGAGTTACATTAAAGGATATAAAGTAAATTAAGAAAATAATAGAAATACCATTTACCTGTTTTTGTTGTTATTGTTTTGTTTTGTTTTGTGTTTTTAGGGAGTACAACAGCCAGGAGAAAAATTTGCATCTTCTCAATTCTAAGGCATTCCTTATTCACTTTTTCCCTCTATAGTAAAGATGTTTTTGTTGGAATTTATAAAATTTGGCCAAGTTGACTTTCTAGCAGGACAAATGAGGTATTAATTACTAGGTGATAAAAAATTCAGAGCATGGATGTGTTAGACATAGCCATTTTAGTTATTTTAAAGAGTATTCTGGAATATGAAACACCTAAAGAAACTTTTGGGTTATGAACACCTGTTTAAGAAAATTGAATCTGAGGATAGAATTTGGATTTCAGTCCATTATTTAAAATACAGAATGACTTCAAGGATGGGGTGCATCTAAAATGTACTGAAAAAGTAAATTTATTGTAATCTTAAAAAAAAAACTAATATTAGGGATTTAAATTGAAACGTAAAGAGGAGACATAAAATTGCTTATATGTGCACTAAATAGATGTCATAGAGTAGTTATAAAATAGGAAGAAAATAATAATGGGAATGTGCAGTACTTCATGGGAAAAATTAAAAAAGGAAATATCAGTAAAACACAATAGCACAAATATACAAATAAGTAAACTAGAAATCCTAACGCAAAAAAAAATATAAATTTACTATAACTGCATAGCATAGAACAGTTTAGAACGTGGTTTGAAAAGGTATTCCTTTTCAAATTGACTAGAACAGAAAAGATAAAATAGGTGTTAGCACTACATAATGGATTAAATTGATGTCCTCTTGTGAGGAAATAAAGGATGTTAAGTAGCTAAGACTTGTAGAGAGCCTTTCAGTGAACATAATGGTGAGAGAAAAATAAGAACGATTGTGCCATGGGAATATATTGTAGACTAGCTACACAGAGAAGAAACAAATGAGTTCAAGAAAAATTACAAAACTATCACAGAGACTTGAAGTTGCAGTGATGAAGGACTTCAACTATCCAGAAAACTAATGAAGCACTTTCTCTCTCTCTCTCTCTCTCTCTTTTTTTTTTTTTGCTGAGGCAGTTGGGGTTAAGTGACTTGCCCAGGGTCACACACCTAGGAAGTGTTAAATGTCTGAGGGCAGATTTGAACTCAGGTCCTCCTGACTTCAGGGCTAGTGCTCTAGCCATTAGGCCACCTAGCTGCTCCTCTTTTTTTTCCTCTCAAAACCAGAAAAGTTAACTTATTTTGTATTGCCTTAATGATAGTTGCATCCTTTGAGAGGTTGAAAAAACAAGGGGAAATATAATTCTTAAAAACATATAAGAAGGGTATTTTCAGTGGAGTTCTTGAGGGATTAAAATTCAACCCCATACTTTTATAAGTACCTTGGGTAAAGCTATAGATATCATTCATCAAACTTACAGCTGAAAGAAAGCTGGAACTTTTTAGTTTCCCTTGTTTCCTCTAAGATTTTGCCTGAGACCATCTTTGCTCAGATCCACCTGCTGGTTTCCCCTTTGTAATTGACCATTCTCTCTCTCTCTCTCTCTCTCTCTCTCTCTCTGTCTGTCTGTCTCTGTCTCTGTCTCTATGTATATAGATGTACATACATTTAATAATAGTTTTTTAAAATTAAATATATATGAAAAGATAATTTTCAACATTCACCCTTGCAAAAAAAATTTCTTTTTCTTAATGAATTTCATACAAGATGGGATTAAGACTCTAAATTCAAAAAACTCTCAATGAATGAGTAACTGTCAGAATATCCAACTAATCAGATAGCCAAGGACATATTGAGTTCCCAATAGCTTGGCCTATTGACATTTCAGAGATGCAGATAAATGAAATGGCTTAGTAGAAAATTTGGCAGAATGTCAAAGTGACTAGATGATGCTAGATACCTCCATTAGTGTACTACATTAAAAAAAAGATATATTGAATTAGAAAAAAAATTTTAAAAATTCATTTGGAAAAACAAAAAGCTAAGACTATCAAAGGAATCAATTTAAACATTTAAAGAGAGGAGGTTTAGCATTACAAGATCTTAAACTATATTATAAGGCAATAATTATCAAAACTATCTGATACTGGCTAAGAAATAGAAACAGATCAATGGGATAGAGTAGACATACAATTTATAGCATCAAGTAAAATCTAATAACCTTATATTAGACAAATTCAGAGACAAGATTTTGAGATAAAATTTCATTATCTGGTAAAAATTGTTGGGAAAAGTGGAAAGCAGTATATTAGAAATTGACACAGATCAATATCTTAAACCATTTGCCAAAATAAGATTAAAATGTACATATAACCTAGATAGAAAGGGAAATGTTACAAGAAAATTGAAAGGACATGGAATATATTAATTATCAGACTTATGGATGGGCAATTTATAAACAAGAGATAGAGAGCAAAGTTAGTGTAAAATGGATAATATCAATTATATTCAACTAAAAAGTATTTGCATTAAAATGCATATAAACAATATCAGAAAGAAAATACAAAAATTGGGAAAATTTACAGACATTTTATCAGATTAAGGTAATGTGTCATATCTCAACTATATACAGAACTTTGTCAGATCTATAGGAAGACAAATTATTCCACAATTGAAAGAAATGGTCAAATATATGAATAGATAGTTTTCTGATGCAGAAATCAAAATAATTTATAGTTATATAGAAACATTTTAAATCAGTATTGATTAGAAAAAATAAATAAAGAAACCTTAAGATATTACTTTACACCTACCACATTGGATAAAATAATAGAAAAAGAAATGGCAAATTTTGGAGGGGGTTGGAAAAATTGGGACATATTAATTATTGGTGGAATTGCAAACTGATACATCCGTTTTCAAGAGCAAACTATTATCAAAGAGTTATTGATCTAGCAATCCTTTAATGTAGTAATACCACTACTTTCTTTTTTTTCAGAGTTAACTAGGGAAAAAGGAAAACAACTTATATGTTATAAAATTTTTAGAGTAGCTCTCTTTGTTGAGGCAAAGAAGTGGAAACTGCAAGCATGTGCATCAATTGGGGAATTGTTGAACAAGTTATAGTATATGAATATGATGGAGTACTAATGTAGTTTAAGAAATGGTGAAGTCCATGATTTTAGGGGAATAAAACATGGAAAGACTTGCATGAAATAATAAAGAGGAAAATAAGCAGAACCAAGACAACATTGTATATAGTAACAGCAATATTGTTTGAGCAAATAAGTCATTGTGATTGTTAAAAATATCCAAAGTTACTATAAAGTACATAAGAAAAAAGAGGATATCTGCAGACAGAGAAAGAACTTATAAATAAAAATATGAATACAATTATTTCACATATAGAAATTCCTATTTGTGTCTAATAGTAGCTATGTCTGGGATGGAGAAAAGGAAAGAAAACATACAATATTTTGTTGTATATTTGAAAGAAATAGTTGTACATGGCAGCTTTGCAGTTTCATATGCATTCATCTTTATTATGTTACGGAAACATTAGTTTTACTTAATTATATGTGTGTGTGTGTGTGTGTGTGTGATTGTGTGCATGTAGATATGTGTTTGTATATACACATATCTACATATACACATAGCTAGCTAGCTAGCTAGCTAGATATTATAGTAAATTCATATGTAAAGATCATTATTCATTAGGTCAAATCCTGTCACAAACATCCCCCATTAAAAGATAGAAAAGCAAAGCATAAATTGATATATATTGTAAACATATATTGTACAAATTCCAGTTTCTCTTAGAATCAATCTTCCTGGGGACTATCATTTCCTTGCAGTAGGTTACAAAGTTCTTGTGAAGTCAAGAAGTGAAATAACCTTATTCCATTTGGCAGCTTCATCTTCATTTAGCCCAGCACTTGTGAATGTGGCACTTATGAGTGCATTTAGTTCAAACTTTGCCTAATACATAAATCATTTCTAAGATATATTCAAAAGCTGGTCATCTAGGCTGTACTTAATGATATCCAATGAGTAGAAAAACAATTATCTCTCAAAGAAATCCTTTTTACTCTTGGAAGTATCAAAACATTTTGGAGTTTCTCCTTACCTAAAAGAGCCCCAAACTGTCTCTTTGCAAATTCTACCCATTACTTATAATTCTGGCTTCTGGCCTTAAACAGAGGAACGCTGATGTCTTTTCCACTTGACAGTTTTTTCTGTACCTAAGGATATCTGTTAAGTCAACTTCTAAGTCTTCTCATCTCCAAGTTAAATAGTTCCAATTAAATCAGCAGATCTTTCTGGTATGTAGTCTCTAAATCTGGGTCTGGAACTATAATCAAGTCTTCCATTAATTTGGGAAAGATGTATCAATCATTTCCCATATAGCACCACACTTTTAATTCACCAAACCAAAATACTTCTTTCTGGCTTCTGTTGTTTAGATATTTCCTATTATTATTAGCTACTTAAAAGCAAGGAATGTCTGCATTTTTGTTTTTGTATTTATGGAAATTAGTATACTGTTTGTGATATATTACATGAAAAAGAAATGTTCTGTTTTGTTTTTTTCATTCCTTAATTAATAAATCTTGGAGTGACCTTTCTCTGTACAGCATAAATGTGATCCTATGAAATTGTTTTGCAAAATTACACTTCCAAAATTTAATTTTTCCTTATTGACTTGGTTTAAACATTTACAAAACCTTAATCAACTTAGGATTGATCATTAGATGGTAGTAGTGGAGTTCATAGAACCTTTTAATATTTTTCTACTTATGCTATGCAGTGCTACATTAGTGTTTAGGAATATTATTGTTAAAGGATCTGAAAGCAAACAAAAATATATGCCCCAAATGAGCTCAGTGTTTAAGGAAATCCTGCAAAGAATCTAAATATTCAAAGAATCATCAGGTAACTTGAATAATTACTCTTTTATTTCTTTATTTTGTTAATCCAATCTTTTTGGAATTAACTTTTTATTTCCTCTTTTTTTTCTTTGTCTGTTCCTTGTTGTTGTTGATAAGGTGTTATTGTTTTGTTAAATGGAGTACCTTGTGGCAAGTTAGTCAGATTTATTCAATTAATGATTCTGGAATTCTTTAATACTTCTTCAAAAGAAGAGCCTTCTGTAACTGAACATGAGAAAAAAATAGTCTGCAGAACAAGAGAATGAATTTTTAAGATGGATTCTCAGATACTGAAAGTGATTATGTATGCTAGAGTAAATAGGATTGGGAAGACAAGGTAAGTAAAATGTTCTTGCCAATGAACTAAAACATAAAAAGATCTTACTTTCAACCTGATTGACTAATGTTGAGCAATGGATATGTTCACTTTTGCATGTATCAGAGAGTTCAAAGGAAATATAGGTGTAAAGTAATTTCAGCAGATAATTGGTAGACACCTAGAAAGAAGTTCAAATATTGAAGTTGGCATTGAAATAGCTGATGGAAAATTTCATGAAAAAATATTCAAAACAATGAAGAGCACTCCTTCAGCTTTTTTCAGGTGGTAGTTTCACTAATCTAATTTTTATTAGCTCTGCATATTTAATATTTAGTTCTGATGTTTCTTCTTATGGATAGTGAAACTCTTGAAGAGATTGGATTGTGAATAACTTAAAATAGAACATTTTTCATGTTCTCATAATGTTATATACATTTATCATTCTCCCTGATTAGTGGTATGTTTTGGTTTCTTTTAAAAAGAGAATGTTTTAATGACATGATATGGAATAATATACATGATGGAAGTGAAGTATATTGAGGATCTTTATAGGGAGAGACAATATCTTGGGTTTGGGGGCAGTGTAGTACAATGGAAAGAACAGTGACTGGAACCAGAAGACTTGGAATAATTTCCTTTTCAGATGCTTACTATTTATGAATCCTTTACCAAATACTTCAACCTCTCTGGACCTCAGTTTTCTCATCTGTATAAAGAATGGGTTGTAGTATATGACTTGAGGGGAGTTTTACATCACTATATTTCCATAGACTAGATTTAGTAATAATAATATATACCAATAATAGAACTCTTTAAAATTTGAAAAGTACTATGTAGCTAGTAAATTCTAAAATCTAAAAAAGTTATTTAGCTAGGAAGCTTTATTATTCTATAACTGTGTGTACAGTTCTCTTTGGAAGTACATAGCACTTTTTTCATCATAAATATTTAGGAATTGTCTTAGATCATTGTATTAATGTTTGCTGTTTGTACAATTTTCTCTTGGACCTGGTAGTTTTGATATTTGGTTATACTGTTACAAAGGTGTATTCATTTTGGGATTTTCTTTTTTAGGATTTTTTTCTCAATTTCTGTTTTATTCTCTGGTTTTAAGATACCAGGACAATTTTCTTTCAAAAATTCTTAAAATATGCTACCTATAATCTTTAAAAAAAAAAAAACATGACTTTCAGATAGTCCAGTAATTCTTAAATTATCTTTCCTCAATATATTTCTAAGTTAACTGTTTTTCCAATGAGATATTTCACATTTTCTTCTATTTATTCTTTCTTTGGGTATTTTTTTTGTTTGTTTTTCTTTTTCCTGGACAAGATAACAGTTTATTAACAGTGATGCACATTAATGTTAATAAAAAGAGTCAAATTGCCTTCCACTCAGATCAATAACTGAGAAGAGATTGAAAAGACCATATCTGTTGGTACCACAAAAGATGGGTTGGGATTATTAAGAAAGCCTCATGATTAGCTCCAGCTGGCAAAAGTGAGTTGACCTTCAGGTGTGGTTAATTATTTTCCTCTCTGTCAATTAAGTAATGTTAATTGTTTTATTGGATTCAGCTTTCTCTAATAATCTTGGCTGGCAAAACAGGACCACCTCAGTCAGAATAATTAATATTTCTCTTGTAACCCAAGTCATCGCAACTTTGACAGAGAAAAAAAAAAAAGGGAAGGAAAGTCACTTCTTGGAGTGATAAGCAGCCCAGGTTGCTTTTTCTGTTTATACATAAACTAAAGCAAAAGTTCCACATTAAACTACATTACTCAGCCATGTTTTTAGTTTGTATTAGCAGAGGTTACATTTTGACCTTGTCTGAAAAATGGAGTTTGACACAATAGGGAATAGGGTTGATGACGGTAATAGCAGTTATTAAATAATATAGTATGATATTAATTCTCTTCATTCTTTTCTTTGATTCAATGAGAAAGTTTCTTCAATTAATCAGTGAAGGATGTGTCAATTGAGAAAAGTAAATTTCATTTCTCTTCTTCTCAGAACTGACTGACCAGAACTCAAAGAATCCTATAGGGTTTTCTACTAGGGTTTTAGTTGCGACCAAGAGTTGTTAATTATGAGACTTACGTATTTTGCCATAGTGGGAATAGTACAATAGAACAAGGGATTCATTGACTAATAAATGAAAACAAAACTTCTTTAGGGAAATCTCCTTCAAGTATTACAAAAGCATTGATACATGGGAAAGTTTGAGGAAGAATAAGCATTCAGTCTTTTTTTTTTCCTAGTAAACTTTTTATTGGCAATTTCATTAATTCATTATATCTTAGGCCTCAGATGTCTCATAGACATATCTATTTTCTGAAAACATCTCCTATTGCAGCCATCTGGTATTCTGGAAATCTTTCCTCTTAAGCATTCTCGAATTGTTCTGTCTTTATAACAGCTTTTCCTAACAAATTGGTTTCTTTTCTTAAGGTCACTTTTAGAGATTTCTGGATATTTCTATTAAAATCTCTGGCAAAACAGATCTCAATACAATTTAATATTATCACTTTAATTTTGTTTGCAAAAAAACTTCAGGAGTGAAAACTAGCTCAAATCTTATGGTGCTAGCTTTATTAATCCATAGTTAAGTTGAAACATTAACGAAATTAAGTTTTTATTGCCTATCCTGCCCTGTGAGATTCGTTAGCAACCATAGCATTGCTGGCTTTATAGATCATTGGCTCAATGACACTTTCTAATGATTAAGCCTGGAATCAAACTCATAAAATATATCAATTGTAGTCATGCAATATTTAACCTTATACAGCAAATTTCACTACAAATAATTTATGGATGTATTCAATGATTAATACTCTCAATGTTTAAAAGGAGCAGAAAAAATACTGAAGAGAAAACCTGTGAAAAATAGAAGTAGCCAAGTGGTTAAAAAAAAAAGGCCTAGAAATCCACTGAAGAAAGCTCCTTAAAAAGCAGAATTGGCCAGATGGCAAAAGAGATACAGAAATTCACTGGAGGAAAAAAAATCATTAATAAAAAAAATAGTATTATAGATTAGCCTCTCAATTAAGTCCTTACGACAGAAGCCTCTAAACACTAGGTTGATTGAGAAAGTAATTTTAATATATTCTATTCCAAGTGTCATTTAGTCATTTTCATAATCACATACCACAAACCATCCTATATTGCTATTTATATTATAATATATTAATATTCTGAAGTTTCACAAGATATAACTGTTTTATTGCTTCTTTATATCTAATAAAGTAAATAGCTTCCATGTGCCCAATTCAAATTTCATGAAATTATTTCTTCATTGAGCATTTTTGTACCTCTTTTTAAAAATTTAGTCAATTCTACATTTTAATGAGTGTTTTTTATTGGATTTCCTTATCTAACATGGGTTGACATACAATGGCCACTCATGAAGTTGATCTTACCAATGATACACATGGAGCTTTGACATGATACATTTCCAATCTTGGATGGTTTGTTTCTCCTTAAATGGTTTGGTAGCACCTGCTCATAGGGACTCACTTGATTATTACTGAATTTACTGTGGACATTTGACTAAGGATTATTAAGTCAAGATCCTGACTTCAACAATATATACACCTGTGAAGATTTCAGTCACTTCTTTACAAATTCTTATTTATATATAGCCTAACTTTTGTTCATAGGAGATAGGGAGATTTTATAAGAATTGCAAGGAAAATTCAGGGTAATTTTTATAATTTTCTACTTAAGACAAAAAGTTTTCAGTGCAGCAATTTAATGCAATATGACATTTTGTAAGCACCTAAATTTTTCCATTAAAGTTTGTCTACATTTTTATTTTCATTTTCCATTTCATGTAAACAGACTCATTTTCCTTATCTATAAAATGAAGATTATGCAAGATACCACACAGAATTTTGCTAAGGGTTAATATAGGTATATAAAAATATATTTTTTTGCAAATCTTAAAGTGTTACAAAAATGAAAACTATTATTTAATTATTTTGCTTTATTCCAACTTCTTTAGTGAGTAGTGACTTTTTTATTGAAGTTAGTAGAGTACAAGCTGGAACTGAGGTAAAGTTTCCAAAATTTCTCCTTCAAATAACTAACACCTCTAATCAAATTTTTGAATGGAATAGCCAACAAAAGGTCTGACATTTTTCTAATATAAGATAATTCAAGAAGTTTGTGCGAGAGATCTGTAAAACTTGAGTAGGCACAGTTCTAGAGCATAAGAGGATCACCAGAAGTCAGTCTCAGAGACAACTCCTTTAGCATCAACAACAGCTATGGGAGCCCTTAACTTAGAGACAATAAGGTGTGAAAAAACTTGTCTAAAAGAAATTACATGGGAGTGCTTTCATCAACTGGTATTGATTGACAATTCTAGTGCCCATAAAACATTCTGGATCACAGTTCCAAAGCAGAGATGAACACTTATTGTTCACCATACAGGGGCTCTGCTCACAGCTTCAGGTGCAAGAGGAGTACTAGTAATTATGACTGCACGAACCAGAGACCTTTTCTGGGAAAAGAAGAAAGTGCTGACCAGGACAGCAGTGATCACACCTAGAATCACATCACTCTGGAAGAATCAAAACATTTTAGAACCTCAGAATTTTTTTTGAAACAGCAGAATGAAAAAGCCTGAGTGAAAAAGCCTTTTTTGGGACAATTCAACTTTAATATAAAGTTTGATAACAAGTAGTAGGCTGGGGAAGGAGCAAATAACAAATAAACAAAAAACCAAAAACATCCCAAAAGGAGTCACAAAGTGTCAAGCAGCATAACAACATACATGTTCAATAAATGCAAAAATGTATTTCTACATTAGTTTTGTTGTGAAAACATAGACAAAAAAGAAAAAAAAATGTTTGTTTTATTATTGCTGTTGTTGTTTGCATGCTTAGATCGGCATTCAAACTCCATTAAGTGCATCAGTTTTTTATCTGGAAATGGAGAGCATTTTTCATTATTAGTGATTTAGAATTGTCTCCAATCATTATCTTGATCAGAATAGACAAATATTTAACAGTTAATTGTCATTAAAATGTTGTTAATATGTACAATGTTCTCATGTTTCTGCATACTTTACCTTGTGTCAATTCATATAAAATCTTTCGAAGTTTTTCTGTGACCATCCTCCTTAATTATTTTTATAGCATAATAGTATTCTATCACAATACTATACCATAAATTGTTTAACCATTTCCCAGTTGATGGGTATCCATTTATTTTATATTCCTTACTATCACAAAAAGAGTGCTGTAAATATTGTGCACATAATTTGTACATCTTTTCTTTTAAAAAGTGACTTTGAGATACAGACTGAGCTGGGTTAAAAGGTAAGCACAGTTCTATAGTCCAAGTTGTTCTTCTGAATATTTGGATCACCCATGTTTACATAAAAATGTAGTAAAATATTGAGCATATTTCTTTTAATAACATTTACTTTGAGGCAGAACATACTCAAGACTTACAAAAATTAATACCATGCTCTATGTTATAATTAATGTGTTTATTGTCAATTCTTTAGGAAGAAAAAAGAGGATCTGTGTAAACCCAGTAGAATATACAATTCACCTTAGAATACATACTGTTTTATTGATCATTTCCCACAAGTGCTAAGTAATCACATTTAGAGGCACACGAAAAAGGTGAGCGCAATGTGGGCATTTCTAAAACAGAAGATTACATTTGATGGAATTCTAATCTTTTGCTTCTTGGAATTCATTAGAGAATTTTTCCTATCTGGTATACAGGATATTTGAAGTACTAGGAATATGAAATATAAACTTGGGAAGTTCACAGAAAAAAAATGTTATGTCCAAAAATCAGAGTTTGCCAAGGGACTTTATATATAATCAGTTTACTTTTTTAGGAGCTGACTTGAGACAATAATTAGTAGGAAGACAATTGTAGCTTAATATTGTATTTTTCCACTGGTTGAAGTAGTCTCAAATGGCAGGAAAGTCTATTTTCTGAAGGCTATTTGAGGCTCAAACATTTTCTTAAGCAGGAAAACAAAATAATTTTGACATCTTTTACAGAATATAATTATCATGATGATGAATGATTAGGCTTTATTCAATAAAGTGAGTATAATTTCTACAAAGAGGAACTTCTACAGGAAAGAGGGATTTGATGCTTTGAAAATGATGATAATCTATAATCTTTGTTTAGTTAAAATATTTTACTACACGTTTAGGAAGCTATGAGGAAAGTATCAGTGAAAACAATCTCTTGACTTAAAAAAAAAGGCAAAACAAACTGCTCAAGAATTTGCTTTCAAAATTTAAAAAGGAGGAAAAATAATCTTTCTTGGAAGCATAAGTCATTTTGGTTAAATCAAATAAACTTAAACAGTGTGGATTTTGAAGAAACCCACAAAATGAAGCAATTTCTATTGAATAAGCACTATCTTACATTACAGTTTGAAAATATTCTTCATGGTTTTCTATGTGTCGGGCCACATAAAGTGGGATTTGACCATCTTTATTTTAAAACCCTTCAAAGAAAATAGCAAAACTTTTATGACAGAAAGGAGAAGGGAAGAATGAGCATTTTAGGTTTCTGAACCCATTAACTTTGAAGACTGCATTAATTTTGGCTCTTCTGAAAGAAGTTAACCCAAAACTTATTTCTGCCACAGTTTTTTTTTTTTTCCTAAAGATGTCTACCATAGGGGCAAAGGGCAACTGCCTTCCAAGGTAGCCTTTTCAGTGTTGGGATAGTTCTAATTATGGGGAGGGAGAAAGAGTTTTACTCATATTGAATTTTTTTATAAAAGTACTTACAACTTCTACATATTTTACCCATGATAACTCCTTATGAACAAGGAAATTAATGAAAGATAGTTTTTTTTCTTCAGCTGTAAGAACAAATTGAAAAGATAAAGGCCATTACAAAAAAAAAAGGAATCCTTTTAGCTCCATATAAAAGAGAGTTGCTTACAATAGCAAACATTTACCTCAATGATCATATTGTAAGAGTACTGCTATACAAAACTTAAAATATAACCATGACCAGTTGGTGTCTTGTTGTTTTACTTATGTAAGGAATAATCTGACTGTATTTCTCTGATTGATTATCAGGACTGAGACGTGGTAAAATTTATTCAACCCTCTTCTTATACTCCTCTCTTTTCTATTGCTGCCTAGAAAATGTGCATATAAAAGCCTGGGAATCTTTGGCCACTTTAAAGCATTAACTTTTAGCTGTCTGTGTTTTCATAATAGATTTTGTTACCAGATAAAATACATAATTTATGTTGCATTGTGATGAAGCATTTCTAATAAAGGAGCGAGCCATGAAAGGAGAGAGAAGTGAGCCAGTCCATAATTTTTAAGTGTCTACTATGTAGTAGGCATTAGGCTAAGTGCTAGGGGTAAAAAGAAAGACAAAAAATAGTCCTTGCTTCATGGAACTCATTGCCTAAGAGAGGAGATACCAGGCAAACAAGTATGTATATACATCATACATGTGCATACATATATGCATGCACATATACATATGTAGACACATAAATATAAATTGGAAACCAACCCACAGAAGTAAGTAGAATTAGTGGGGAACAAGAAAAGTTTCCTATAGACAGTAGGATTTTACCTCAAATTGGAAGCCAGGGAAATCAAGAGGACAGAGATAAGGTGTAAGGGCACTCTAGGTATAACTGGAGTTGGAAGATAGATTGCTTTGTTTGAAAAATAGCAAATAGGTCCATATCACTGGATAAAAGAGGGAAGAGGGAAGAACTATAAAAAAAAAAAAAAAACAAGAAAGGTAAGGGGGTTGTAGGACACATTATAAAGACTTTGGAATGCCAAACAGAGGCATTCCTAAGGAAAAGAGGCAGGAGTTATTGGAAATTATTTAATAGGAGGGTGCTCTGAGCAGACCTGAACATCATGGAGATTATTTTGGCAGCTGAGTGAGGCATGAACTAAGTGGGAGAAACAGAGGCAGGGCGAACAACCAGCAGGCTATTGCAATAGTATAGACCTTAAGTAAAAAAAAAAAAGGTCTATTTCGGATCATGACAGTGTCAGAGTAGAGAAGAGGCACAAAAGAGATGTTTTGAAGGTAAAATTGTTAGAATTTAGCAATAAATTGGTTAATAGGTGGGCTGAAAGAGACAAAGATGACATCTGTGTATCAAGCTAAGTGACTTCAAGGATGGTAGAGATCTTGATAGTAATATGGAAGTCAGGAAGACAGGAAGAGTTGGGGTAGAAAGAGAGGGAAATAAATTATATTTTCAGTTTAAGATGTCTACAAGGTATCCAGTTTAATATATTGAAAAGAAAGTTAAAGATGTAAGACTAGGAAAGAGGACTAGATAAGTAATTTTGAGAATTATTGCCCAGAGACAATAGATTCCATGGGAACTGATGAGATTACCAACTTCAATTGTTTTCCAACTTCTCTTCTTCTTCCTAATATACATACTTGCAAAGAGGGGCAAAAAATCTTCAATGAGGGCCCAGCAAGTCTTACATCCTATTTTGCCTCAGTGTACACATCTATAAAATGAAGCTAATGATAGTATGTATATCCTAAGATTATTGTGAAAATCAAATGAGATAATGATTGTGTAGCACTTAGTAGCATGTCTGGTTCACAATACATATATGTAATATAAAACTATATTTAATTCAGTCAGCATTATTTTAGGATTTTCTCTAGTACCATTCAGCAGCACTTAAGTAAGAGCAAAAGTTGATGGATGGAATCTCAAAGTGCATATTTGTAAGGCAAGATCAGATATAGTATAATGGTCAAGGGAATTAAAAGAAGTAAATATTGTAGAATTGATGTAGTTCACTAAGGGGTCACATTTAGAAAAGAAAGAAAGTGAGGTTATTACAGGGATAATGATCTGGCAAAAAACATGGGTATCTAGGAATTGGAGGTCTTGGTTAGAATAAAGAATAAGGTTTGGGATTACAAAGTAGAAGAAAAGTAGGATGATTAGAGACTGTGATCAGAAAAGGGAGTTTCAGAGTTCACAAATATGGAAACAGAGCATTTGTGGATAATAGCAAGATCAGGTTTATGACCATCTTTGTGAATAGCTGTGGTATGATGGTGGAAGAGGAAATAAACAATTTGAGGAACTAAGATGTAAGTTTATTTGAGGGCATACAAGTATCAGTGTTGAAGTTTCTCTAGGGTGATGGCAGGAATAGGGGAGAGGCAACAATGAACTCATTAAAGAAAAAAGGAATTTTTTCTGTCCTTAGGTGGACAGCAGATTTTCTCACTTATTGGATAGTTTTAATCAATAAATAAATCAATAAATAAATAATCATCCAATTAAAAAGTAACTTTAATGCATGTCTTTCAATGTTAAATATATGATTTTTCAACTAGACTATTTCCATCATTTTGAATATTAAAAATAGGAATAGGAATAATACTTCATCCTGAATCCTTTACTACCACCTTGAACAGATTTTGCATTTACATTTCTCTGTCATTGGGCAAGACATGCTAGGTTTCTGAGGTTCAGTTGTCTCATAGACAAATTAGAGACAATGAGACATACATAAAGTCAAGAAGATCAGATAATTTACTAATATTTCTTTTAAGTCTAAGAATGTTTCTATATTACTATGATTGCATTTTGCTGAGCAAAGAAAAAATAACAGAATATGTTTCCCCAATTCAATCAAATAACCCCTGGAATGTATTAACTAAATTATTTGAATACATAGTGATTCTATGTGGGACATAAAGGGGCAGTTACTAGTACAGTAGATGGAACACTGGGCCTAGAGTCAAAAAGATCTGAGTTAAAATTTAGCCTCATGCACTGACTATGTGTTAACAAGCAAGTCACATACCCTATTTTGCCTCAGTGTCCTCATCTATAAAATGAAGCTAACGATAGCATCTATATCCTAAGCTTATTTTGAAGATCAAATGAGATAATAATTCTGAAGCACTTAGTAGCATGTCTGGTTCATAGTACATATTATATAAGTATTAACTACTACTACTATTATTATTATTATCTTAATGCTAGAAAATGCCTTAGGTATTGTTTAATACAACCATGTCATTACAGATGAGCTGTTTTGTCATATAGATGAAAAAAATGTCTTTATGTAGTAATTACGTTGGTAAAAGTGGCATTTATACAAACAAACCTGACAGGAATCTGAGTGTCCTTATAGTCTGGGAGAGGTGATATGAAATTAGATGTTTTATGATAAAATCAACACTGTATTTTGAGTATATAAAGGTCTAAGAAGAGAATACTGTTTGGTTCATTTATAATAGACACTGTCTTGATGTCAGAAGCCTAACTGAATAAGCCCCAGGTGGATTTGGGAAAGCTCCACATCTTTTCTTTACTAAGCAACCACATGAAAACTCTCCCCATTAATGGGTGAGATTATCTAACAGACTGAGATAATGCAATGAAACAGAAAATGCTCTGAAGTTAAGAATTGATTGAGTGTCAAGCTATGGATTGTTCCTGGGGACTTTACTCCTTAATATGATAATCTGATACTATAGAGAATAAAGAATATTTTACAAACTTTGGAGTTATGCCTGAATATTCTCAAGTATAGTCACTCATATGTACCTTCTATTCCTAGAATCCTTTATGAGAGCCAGGGCCCTGAGTCATGGAGAATAGAAAAGATGTCTATTTGAGAAATTCATTGTAATATCAATGATAAAAAGGCAAGGGTACTAAGACAATCTAATAGACTGAAAAATTTTAGATAGGAAATAAAAAAATATAAGACTTTTTAGTTGCAGTATGCAACAAAGTTAAGTTGGAGATAAAGTTACAGTGCCTAATAAAGTTTATTGTTGGGTTAAACAAACAGCAGGAATTTCACTCCTTAGGAGAGAATTCTATAGATTCATTGTTTATATTCAGAATATTTATTTTGTAATTATTATACTTCCTGGCAAGCTAACTAACATATTAATATTTCTTTTAAGGTAGAATTACTTTTAAATTGGACCAACTAGTTCCCATTAAGATTTTCAAAACTTAATAACTTTCTAACTATTGGTTAAGACAATAAATCTATCTATATAAAGTGGATGAAAAGATAGTGAATCCCTAGAGTAATTTGAATTCCACTAATATGCTTTTTGATTTATTCATTAAAAGCTTACAATAATTACGACATTTCCTTCCAAACCTTCAAATTAAAATTTAGATAGTTGTTAAAGATAAAATGTTTTCTACATATAATTATACAAATTCTAAACATATACTCTAAAACCAATTGTAAAAATAATTACAAATTATTTTATGCTATATACTATAAGAACTAAAAAAAACTACCCAGCAAAATTTCATCTGCTTACTATTATCTGCAAAACTTCATATTAATATATTTATTTTACCAATTTTGCTGAATATAAAAAGCAATTTTAATGTAATAATTCATAATTTGGAAGATATTTGATAAAATAATCATACACAAATTACTTTTGAATGTGGAATTATTTGTCTGAAAAGAGATTTGCAATATTTGGCTCAACACACAACCACACAATCTTAAATCTGGTTCCAAATTAAGTTAATTTCTGTGCTTTGATTTATAACAAAAATAAAATGAAAATATTATCTCATGCAAATATGCAGTTTAAAATGATAATTAACTCTTATTAGCTCCCTTTCTGAGAGTTAAAATTCATTTAAAAAATCTGCACCCTAACCAAATGATAAATGTACTTAAAATTCAATTGCATATATTGATTCATTCTTTGCAATGTGCATATATGAGACAACTTTGTAAGGGAAGAATTTCTTCAGATATGACTTTTTTTTCCTCCTACCACTAGAATGCTTGTTATCCTCTCATGCAAAACTCTGCTCAATGACTGACTAGTGTTGTCAACCAGTTCATTTGAAAATTTGTCAGATACTTTGCTATTTTCAGTAGCACAATCATCTACAACTACTCTGAAGGACTTATGATGAAAAATTCTATCCATACCCAGAGAAGGAATTGATTGCGTCTGAATACAGATTGAAGCAGTCTTCCTCTCCTTTTCCTTCTCCCA